>JBCAUF010000092.1:12025538-12042406 GCA_038406115.1 Haemulon aurolineatum
CGACGGGATATGATGGCCCCAGATGAAAATGGGTTGGCAGGATAGGAGGGCTATTATGTTGTGTTGGGAGTCATTAGGATTTAAAATGTTATACTGTAGCTTTGTTATGTTTTTATCTGATAGTTGTTTCATAATGCAACATCTGTTTCAGGATGTTGATCAATATTTTTGCCTCATTGGAGCCAGGTCAGTAGAAGAAACATCACTTTAACATTTAAAAGTCTTGAGTCTGGTCCTCACACTTTCTGAAATTCTTTTTGGCGGCTGTTTGATAGATAGCATAAATATAATCACCCTGAAAAACTTTTATATTCAAAGTTTTTCTCGCTAGAACCAAATATCTCCAACTAAATTTAAAATGAAACATTCTTAGTCATCATTTATTGAGAGTTTGATACTCACAAAACTCTTCAAAAGCTTTATCAGGACTGTGTGGGTGTGATTCCACCCAAGATTGACTGACGGCGGCTGACAACGTGAGAAAAACAACCCACCAACTGTCATCAGATTTGGATTCAAATGCTGCAAAGTCCTGATTGGTGCACGGAAGTATGTGACATTGAGCAACTTCGAACCAGTGAGCAGAGCACTAACAAAACACAAAGGGAGGATTGTGCATTCATGTTGGGCCCCATCACCTTGAGAAAGAAACAGCACATTTTGCGTCTTTTATACCGTGCAGATGTTCCATCAGTTTCCTCATGTGAGTAAAAAAGCTTAAATCACCTTGTAATACCTATTTTTGAAGCAACTGTTATCCTTTTTACTGCATTGTCATCCCTTTATCTTCCCCTGTATGTGTAGTTTTTTTTATACTGTATTGGTATGTTCAAAAACCACTGAACACAGTCTTTAAAGTAACAGAATCGGACTGATTTAAGAATAACCCACACATATTTGAGTTCACTTGCCTCCTCAAGCAACGAAGTATTTCACAACACCTCTGAGGAGACTTTTACTTATTCAACAGTGTTGTCAAATATTATTCTTGCTTATGAAAAGCATCAATAATTAAGAGCTGACCGTGAGTACAATGTACCATGCTTCAGTAATGAGCCCAGTCATAATGATCAACGAGCCAGCTACCCAAGGCAGCCAATAAAACTAATAAGCGACGGGCAATTTAATGCATCATTGCAGGCCATTCAGCAGCGCTCTGTGCTTGATGCAAGCGCTGGTGCTTGGTTCCTCCTTCACTCGTCTCTAGGTGTTCATACTTATTCCAGGTTTTTAACCCTTCTACTACCTAATGCAACACTGAGATGTGTTGGCGCTACCTTTTGCCTTGATTTTGTGATTGCACAATGCTCACAGGCTAACATACCGAAAACCTGCTGGTTGGTAGAGACAGCCAGTAATTGCAGGGATGGGGGTTTGATCCCTGGCTTCTCCAGCACGACTCATTGCTCGGTTGCTTTGGATGACAGCTTCAGTTGAATTCATTTGGAGCTCCAAACAATTAGCTGATTAACTAAAAAGTCAGTTGGCAGAAAATGAATCTGCAATATTATGATAATCAACCTTTTCAAATGTAAGAATTGGCTGCTTTTTCTTGGTCTTACTGTACTTCTTATAGTAATTTGAGTGTTAAAAACAAAAAAGGCAATTGATGAAATCGCCTTGGGCTCTAGAATATCATGAGGGGAATTTTTCACTGGTTGCTCATGTGTTATAAACCAAACGGCTCTAATAAAGCTATCATGTGTAGGCTGCTCTACTGTGCTCACGGGCACCATATAGATGAGAGAGCACATACAAGAAGGCACATAAGTTAGGAGATCAGGTGGTCAATAAGGGCTCAGTGGCAATTCTATGCTCCAGCTCCCCCCTGACAGATTCATCAGGCCGCGAGTCTGTGCAGGTCTGATTAAAGTGGGAAAAGGCTTCACCTGCACAGTTTTGCCACAACTTTGCTCAGAGTGAAGGCAGTCCCAGCACCCTGGGTCATTTTGCAAGCGAACACCAGTGCTTTTAACTAGTATGCTGATAAAAGGAGATGGAGGAGATTTTAGGAAGGCTGCAGCTTTCTGGACGAGCTGCATGTGGGCAAGAATGGACTCAGAGAAGCTGCCGTGTCCAAATGGAGGGTTTGGTAAAAGCAGCTGAGCAGGTGTTGCATTGCTTTGATCGATAATAATGGAAGGGTCTTGTAAGGGAGTAGGATTTCCCAGAGAAGAGGTGCAGCACAGCTTTGTCCACGCCGGTTGAGCGTCCGGACCCGGCAGAAAGATTGCAGAGAATCACAGGAGCTATCTCGCGTGACCAGAATTCATGGACGAGTAGATCACTCACATAATTCGTGCACACTTTCACGGCATTTCAACGCGGCTCCCTGCTTAATTAAGATCCTTTACAAATCAGCTTTTGAGAGAGACCTTTTCATTTTGAAAGAGTTTCTTAATAGAATGAATACATGAATGGCTCCCAATTTTCCGTCATGTGACTCTGGCAGAATTCCACGGCTCCATAAAATGAACAGTCCCCTCCTCATTAGCGGCGCAATCCTCACTCGGTGACGTCCAGCACAGGAAGGTAGCAGCCTTTCGGTGCCCGTTTACTGCAGCTGGGTCTCTCTCCAAGCAATGTCAGCCGTGAAGTCTCTCGTGATTGATGAGTTAATGGAGGGAAAGCACGTCAAATACTCATCCATCTTGCGCCCAAGGTTGACATGAGATACGGTCGTCTTGATTTTATTCAACACACAAAAGAAGTTAATGTGTGCAGTATATACCCCTCAGCGTAGGTTTAACTGCACCCATGTCAAACCTTAAAAAAACATGCTCTACAGTACTGGTTTGTATCCATGTTACAGTAGTCGGACTGTTTTCTTGTTCACACAGTTTGATGGTACTCCTTTTGGTTCATTGGGGTTAGGGTTAGCCACAACTGTGGCTGAAGACCTCTGATGAGGCAAGCATCATAGCAAGCATATCATACTGGGCAATATGATATGATAGTATAATAAACACAATTGTCAGCCATTTTTCTATGTTGTTGTCCTTTGGTACTTAGCTCTGTTTTAGTTCTGGCAAGTCATTGCGGGTAAAGGCGCAAATCAGTGAACATCTAAATTTTTCTGCAACCAACAATTATCTTTAATCTATAAAATATCAGATAATAGTAGGAAATGATCATCACAATATTTGGTGATGCCTTTATATGTCCTGTTTTCTCTGACAAACTTTCCAAAACAGAGAGCCTGTTGTGTGTTATCTTATTGGACAAGGTGTAAGCTTGATCGCTCAATATTTGTCAGTGAAATAATTGATTAACTGACTGTTTCACCTTCAATATAATCTATTTGCAGTTTCTTAATCGAGTTTCAAAAGTGTTTTACATCAGCACTTATTGATGTAGCAACACAAAATTATCTTACCCATGATACAATAAGATCAATAAGTGTGATTGATTTTGGCAGTTGCCCCCCTGTAGCATAGTAACACTTTTTCAAAGGATAAGATATTTCTGGCCCTAAACTAAAATATAACGCACAGGCATGAGATCTTGGAGTGTATTTCACAACCAAGATCAATATGTCATATTTAGCCGTCAGTGTCCTTGTACTTGGCCAAATAAATGGTGAGGGACATTACCGTAACCATGACATCACCCATAAACATGCCAGGGCTGACCAACAGGACAAAAGCATAAATAATAATATTCAATAGATCCTGTCACTGAGCAAAATACTGGTTTTGGAGCATAAATTTGTCTTGTTCATGCACTTTGCTTGTAAATTGATTTTTAGGTTGTTAGTCATGAAAGATATTTTTTGTGGCTGTACTACAGTCATTAAGTATGAATATAGCATGTCCAGGTCTGGACAAAACAACCGCACTGTAATATGAGTGTTTATTTGAGCCTCATTCAGTTCATCCATATCAAGTAAAGTCTTGGTCTGTAACCGTGACAATAAAATCAATATTTGTCTGTGACATTGAGCCTCACAGTTCATATACATGTAGATCTCTGAAACCTGTTTGCTTAGAGAATTGTGTTTACGTAACAGGATTCATAAATTAATTACTGTTTTTTTTTACTTTGACTAATGTATGTACACAAAGGGTTTAATCATGCTCGGGACATGCGTATCACACTGAATGCAGCCTCAGCCTGACCATGTGTTTGACAGCACTTGGCTTTGTTATGATAAATTTCAACCGTACTTGTTGACAGACTAGCATGCAAATGAAATGTCAATTAGTTTCTTGTTTGGATGCACATTAGCTAATAGCTGTTTATGCTCTCCATTTCCTCCCATTGTATTTGAAGGGGATCGGTTCAAGCAGGTTTAGCTTTCGTGATTTCACAAGTAGTTTTTTAGTCTTCTCCCATTACCCCCCCACTCCTCCCCTTGTGGTGGTTATTCAAGAGATTAAGCCGGCTGTTATTATCTGTGTATTATGCATGCCTTTTCTAATTCAATCAAACAGATACAAATTGTCCTTTTCACAGAAGTGTGACTCATGGTGTGTGAGTAACACAGGTCCTGGGGCCCTTTAGGCATCAGCGTTCACGTACCCTTTCTGTATCCCCTCTATATCACATGCTCTTAATTAGAAACAACACTGATTCTTCACTGACCTTGAGATTATGTGATACTTGTGAATCATTTTCATTTAATTCTTAAAGCAAGTATCTGTTCTGCTCAAGTCTCCTTGCATGAGACTCTGACCTTGCTGCTAGGGGGGTGACACAAAAATAGATTTTCTCTTTTTAAAGATCAATAGATTTTATTATTTTAATTTCTTCCTAGGGCCTAAAGCATTGCATTAGCATTATCATGTCAAATAAATCATATAATCTGCATAGACAGCAGCATGTACGCAAGAGCAGGATAAAGAAGAGCTTGTGCTTTTCTACCTGTATATTTTTCTAAGATGTAAGCAAGACTCAATGAATAATTGATCAGGGACAGATATTTTATTTTATTTTATTTTTTTACCTTACAGGGACACTTAGCTGTGTCTACTTTGCTCTCATGACCCTCGGAAACATTCGTGTCACTCATCATAAGCTGTGCACAGCATAGGAGGAACACAGAAGATAAAACGGGCTCATTGAAGAACTTCCTTTATGAGAGAATAAGCAAAGAGACTGACAACGTGGACTGAAAATAAAATCCACCCTGCAAGTCATTTCACTTTTTTTCCCTCGAGACTAGAAAAAAACTACCAACTAGGCAAAATACTTTTATAGCTTCTTTCTTTCATGTCCATGGTCCTTGTTGTTGTTGTCATTTAAAATATATACATATTAACTATATTAACGATCGGCCATGACTTTCTTCCATGTGAGGGGTTTCTTGTACTGCCACAGATACAGTAATCATCACCTAAGGACAGTTTTAGTATTTTTCAACTGCATTGTTATGGTTTTATACTCCACATCTTTACTATTTGGTTAATTCTCATCAACTTCATGTCGTTGATTTAGGCAAAAAAGAAAGCTCTGATCGACTCACAGTACCTGCTTTGCACTTATTTGAAAACTGAAAAAGTTAGCGACTGGCTTATAAATACTGGGTAGCATTTGGCCACTAAAGGGCAAGACTTTCTGCTCAGGGGGTGGTGAAGACCAAAAGAACATTACATTTTAAGTACAGCTACATCATCACATGCCATTCGCCGCCTGGACTGAGCCAGTGGACTTAAACGTCACCAACGGCCTCAGCTTCAAAGTGCTTAATCATTTCAGTCCACTGGGCATAAAATAGGATCCAAACAAAATCCGAAATCCGTAATACAATTCTCAGATTATCTACAGGTGAGGCAAAGCAGAAAGATGGGATTGAGATGGCGCAAGTGCAGTTCAGCGTGCGGTCAGATGGTTTTCACTTGCCTGTTTGAATACCATCGGTGATCTCAAAAACAGCAGCAGGTGGTGGGAATGATAATTATAGAGATGCATTTTCATAAATGTGTCTTATGATTTGGACACAGACTTGTAGCTGTTCCCATCTCAGGACTAAATCTGTCATTTTTCTCAGTTTGAAGTGTATGTATGTGATACATACACATCATTAAACATTGTTCACAGAATGAAGGAAACAGAGTTGCATGGTTTATATGCCAATCATAAATCTGATCTGATCAAAGATCTTACTCCCCTCCATGTGTCTACCTGCATTCACGGGTCTTTTTAATTGGCTCTGTCCCAGGGGAGACCCTGGCACTGCAGATCCACTATAAAGCTGAAGACACACTTAACACTTGCAGCACTCTGAGCTGTCCCTCAGCCCTCAGCATCATAGCAGATAACAGATCCAGATTAATATTTATGCGCCCATCTGTGATAATGGGCTGACTGTGCTCCCTTGAAATACTCTGCTGTACACTTCAGAGGATGAGTTTTGTCAGCAGTTTAAAAGTTGCCCAATATGTGCTGGCAAAAACAGACTTCGAGCAAAGAGTCACCTGAAAGCACCTGAATTTATCCTGAAAGAGAAAATTGTCTTGAATTAAACACATTTCTGGCTCATCACAAAATACAAACTTGCAAACACTGGACTAAACTGAAATAATCACACTATTCATAAAAAACTATTATATATCATATCCATAAATGTACATATCTTCTTAGAAAATGCATTTAGAGCCTAAAAGAAATGAGGATGAGGTTTTAAAATGTTATTTATATACACGTGTGACAACACTGCTCTACTTTTCGAGGAACACATTTTGTAAGAATTATGTCTTTAACATAACAAATGCAATTACACTTTATCTCCTGTCTCCCTTTAAAGCCTGAGTTACTCGTTCGAGGGAGAGAGTTATGATTTCCTGAGAAGAAACAAGACTATTTCCATAAAATAATTGAAGATTTGGGCAAGGGGGGTGGTCAGTGTTGTACCCTGACATTATTTTTTCACTGCAGGAACAGAGGGTAATGCAAACAAGGCTGACTGCTTTGCAGCGGCACTTATCAGTTCATTGAGCTGTGAGCAGCTCAGCAATGTCATACATCAGTGGATCCTCTGAACATCTGTGCAAATAATGTCTGACGCCGCGTGGAAATGAAATAATGAATCACTGCCATCACTCTGATGTCTCCACGACTCTATCCGCTCACTCGCAGTAAGCCGCTTGCTTGGATCACTTCAGCGAGCAGAGAGAAAGCACACGTGCAGGCGGACATGCTTCCTATCACCATTCCTGAAAGGCAACAGAGTCGCTCCACAAATTGAATTCCACTTGCAACAGTAGCTCATCCTGATGATAATAAAACACTCAGAAAGTGAAGGTTAATAGATCTTCGAGCCTGGCGCCTGCATTAGTATCGTCGCTCCTTTACAGCAGCAGACTTGAGCGAAATTAGAGTTTGATTGCAGTTGCGTCACTGAAAATTTGCCCATATATATTGGGTTTAAAGGTCTCTTAATTGATTCTAAGAGGCAAATAAATTTGTGATTAGGGCCGCTGAGACCTCTCATGAATCATATTTATTCGTAATCACATCAACAACCATTAAAAGATGAGAAATCAACATCACCACATTCTGTCCTTTCGATTAAAGGCAGCAGTTTCAAACTCAGAGATACAGGGCAAGTGTGTTTGTTCTCATTCGAGTCACAGTTGTTGTCTTTGGACCATTATATGGAATGAACAAAATTCAATTAAAAAAACTGAGGCTGATGGGAATGCCGTGGGGTCTTGAGGTATTTGGTAATTGAAGTATTGGGCATATTAGATGTTTAAGTTGATGGTTGAAAGTTTCACCAGAGTTATTAAAATTTATCCTGAGGAGGATAAATTCAGTAGTTGTTGAGATATCTCACTCTAAACTGACCTCATGGTGGCACTGATGAAAAGTCAGGGGTCATCTTGCATCAGTAGGGTTCTTCCTCTGGGGACTGTGAATGTCCATACAAAATCTTTTGGCAATCAATGCAAGAGTTGTTGAAATATTTAAATCTGGATCAAACTGGCGTAGCAACTAACCAGCACTACCAGCCCTCTCTAAAAAGCCCTCTAAAAAGTCAATACTATTGACTTGATAGTTCTCTTTCTTTAATAGTTTTAACAGCAAGCTGTACTGCAGCCATGTGTGTATGATTAGTAGCAGTTTGTGCATGAGTGTGCAACGATGATCCAAATTTGAGAGGTCTGAGTCATTCCTGTCATTCCTGTCACATTCAGGGTATCGTCATATGTGTTCATGTTCAGTGAGAATGAAGTTACCAAGTTAATTGTGTTAGTGAGTACAGTCTGTTCACATTGATGAACACTGTCGCCTCAAGCCTGCACTGTACGATCAAACGTGTGTTTATTCAAAAAGCAAGGGCAATGATCTGTTTGATATTTGACAGTTTTAAAAAAAGAGGCATTCGTTTTCATTGCCAGTGTAGCACAGCATATCCTGAATTGTCTAACTTTCCAATAAAAAAAGGAATACCTTGACACCAACATTATAATAATAAGGCTAAGAATGTTGAGAATGTTTTTATATTAGGCTCCTGACTTTAAAGAGTTTCATGGTAAAATGTAAGAAATTGGTTCATTTCGTTTCCAAAACCATCTAGTCATGAAAACTCCTTGATAGCAAATTTATTCCAAATGCCTCAGGCCTGATAAGAGACACACACTCAGTTGATTATTAGTTGATTAGGCTCGTATGAATCATAGGACACATTGTGCACAGAATGCATTTCATCCCCTCTGAATTTAATTAAAACCAAACATCACAGTGATAAGCCTGATAAGTTTCAAGATGAGATTCTTTTTTACATTATTGTCTAAGTCCTCTGTTGCACACGAGTTATGTGAGCCCATGACACGGTGTTGCACACTCTGCTTGATTTGCCCAAACAACATGTAATTGCGTGCTGAAGCCCTTTCATGCAAGCAGAAATGCCATGAATTCTAAATTCGTGCCCTTTTTGAGGCCGTGCAAGATGCTTTAAAGCCTTGGAGCATTTTCTAGGCAGCCCTGAGGGCAGAGTCCTTAATTGAAAGAGACAAGAAGAACAAGGGATAGGTAGGGAGTGCATAAGAGGTTAGAGTACTTCCTCTACTTCAGCCAATCAAGTGCAGGATAAATGTCAAGCCATGGAAAGGCCAGGCTCAGAAATGAAGATAGTTGTTGACTCCCTAAAATGTCAGCTAATATTTGTATCGTTGTGAATGGAACACATGCAAAAGATTCATGCAAAGCAAAATAATAATTATTGTACATTATCTCAGCCAAAGTGTTGCATTTTTTTAGGAAAACTAACCACTCTTAAACTAACCACTCCAAGAAGTTAAGGGTTTGCTAAAACCTTTTAGACTTTTAGACAAGATGAATTGCCGTGGGATCATGAGCCTCTGCGTACTCTCAAAAAGAGATGTTGGTTTCACTTCACTGCCCCAGCTCGCTAACAGCTATTGACTTTTTTTTGGAAGTAATGGATTCTCATGCATTTTAGCATATTTTCCATACAAGTCGGGTCAAGCACTCCCAGGTAGTGAGGAGGATGAGCTGTAATTGCAGAACGAGTAAATAATTCACTATGCATGTCTCACCACTTATTACCCTCAGAAAATACAACACTTTGAGCTGTTTCTGCTCATGGTGTGAGGATGAATGAGTTCCCTCCTGTATTGCAGATTTGGGGCTGAAAACTTAACTGCTTAAATTTGAAATCCTCAAAGGGTAATTCTTAAATTTTTAAACCTAGTGCCTACTTTAATTTTTTTCCGGGGGGGACTGATTAACCAGTATGAAACCCATTTTGGAAGTGGTCTAGCAGATC
Organism: Haemulon aurolineatum; assembly: GCA_038406115.1. Classification (NCBI taxonomy): domain Eukaryota; kingdom Metazoa; phylum Chordata; class Actinopteri; order Lutjaniformes; family Haemulidae; genus Haemulon; species Haemulon aurolineatum. The sequence goes on from JBCAUF010000092.1 coordinate 12,035,272, forward strand.
ACCTCAGCTGCAAAGTATTTGGTTTGTCCAGAAATAGAATCATGTCAGCTGAGGAACATTTCACGACAAAAAAGGATATGATGGTTTATGATAACCAGCCCTGAAATTGGAAAAAGTTCGAGCAGAAAAGTTGGTGGTGTGGGGATTTCTGCAAATAAGAGCTGCCCACTGATAATGATTTATCGTGACAGTTCTTATGGAGACAAACTAAGAAATTCGATCCAGCAATTTATTTTGTACAAGAGGAAAAGGTAACAAAAACACCTAGCTCTCCTCTAACAAAATCAGCCAGTCTCCAAACACCTTAAACTCTGCTTCTGCAGCTGCTTCACCCTCTGACAGCTATAGATTGAGCTTCATGTGCTTTTTCCCTTCACAATTCTCTAAACCCTCCCTGGTACAAACAGCAGCCAGACTTAAGTGCTAAACCATGTTTGAGAAAAGATAAGTCACAATATTAAGCCTGAGGATCAACAGTCAAGAGCTTTCCCTGCTCTTTTACAGAAGGGACAAGTGTCCGCCTGCTCTTTGGTGGCTTTGGATGGAGTCACCTCTATCTTTCTCTGAAGATTAAAAACATCCAAAGTTTTTGGCTGATGTGTTTACATCCAGCTTACCAATGCTGCAGTCTTGGAGTTTCTCTTTATAATGAAATTTAGTATCTCTCTCTGTACAGCATGAATATACCCATTGATCCCTTGAATGTAACTGAATATCTCGAAATTGTAAAAGACTACACAATTGCCACCAAAAAGCTTTTTTTCAACAGCACTACAATCTAAACCCTAACAGGCTGCAACTTTTTTGCTCCCTTGAGCATCAATAACCCCAAAGCATAACCAAATCCTTCCGAGCTAAAAGCACATTCAGTATGTTCCTCGTCTCGACTCTGCTGCTTATATGTTTTGCCTCAAGGACTCATGAGAGATGGGCTGGGTCAAAAGAGGGTCAAAGGTCGCTCTTTTGAAGAGCTGGTGCATCTGCGCCTGTCCCCGGACGCCCCTCCAAACTGCCATGGTGACTGTCGCCTTGAAAGCTCTCCTGCTGTTTCACAGTTATCACTACCTGCTGAACAAAGGACAAGCAAAGGATACATCATTTGTATCCTGCACACAGGGGAAGCTCCCCTAAAGTACTGCTAATTTCCTCATGGAGCAAATTTAACTTCACTTGTGGCTATTTGAATAATAACTGTTTTCACTCAAGGCTTGATTCCAGTGGGCACAGCGCATCACGTGTTAGCTGCCACACAGACACCTGAGCAGATCACGACTCCTAGAGTAGAAATTTTGATTCCACCAGGCACCAAGTGCCACAGTGCCTTTCAGAAGTATCGCAGAAGCAACTCTCCGCTCTGCTCCACTTAAAATACGCACTTTGTCTATTTTTGATGGGAGCATGGCATAGAGAAACTGGTCAATTTTCAAAATAAAACACCCGGTGCAGACTCCCAATCATAAAAACAGGCAAAACAAGAAACTGCGTAACTACGTAATGTACTTAGCAGTTGCAGGAAAAACAAAAATTAAGAACATTACCAAATCAGCAAGATGGGTGGAACAAAATGTCTAACTTTAAAACTGAAGACCAAACCTCCAATCCCGTCTCCTACCAAAAGTTTCTGTTGGTTTCTTCCATGACCACGATCTTTCTAACTCTCATCAAACCCTGCTTCTGACCACGATCACTGCATCAAGTACTTTTGGTTTACTAACCTTTGACAAACTTCAACCATAGAAGTGGAATATCAAAACACATGAATGCTTTTTGTAATAATTATGTCATATTGATTGTTTTGGAAGGCAAGAACAACCTATTTTGGAAGTTGCGATATAAGACTGAACACATGGCATCCATTTTTGAGAGACAATGCAACCTAAAACACAGTTATCTGTGAAATTACTTCATCCATATGTCAACTGTATCATCATGATCATCCATCATCCATCATCATTCATCCATCATCCATATCTTCATCAGCATAAATTTTTCAAACTCTGTGTAGGAAATAAAGTGCCGACTTGCACTGTTGCAGCACAGTAAGCTAAATTTATTGCGGTTTGAAGGACACTGATGTTCTCTTTATTGTTAATTTGAATGATTGCAGCTCATTCAGTTAGACTCTGAACTTGTCTTTATTATCCTGAGTGCAGCAACTCACAATGAACGCTCACGCAGGCCAAGTATGAAATAACTAATAACAGCTTTTGTGTACAAAGCAGGATTCAGATCAAGTTAGGAGAAAGTAAGAAAAAACATCACGTTGTTGTGGTTGTGAATCTATTTGCTGAGACTGCATGCACATCTATTGTAATTAGCTAAATTAAAAATGAACGCAGAGAGATAAAAACCCTGGCAGAAAATCATACTTTTTTGAGTGTGACCCAAAGATCTAATTACCCTTGAGGCAGTATGACTGATAGGTGGAGTGCCTTGTCTGACTTCACAAAAATTAAAAACTCAAGAGTTTGCTGAAGCTTTGTGACTGTACTTTGTGGTACCCTTGGTTTGCACAGCAAGTTTCAATAACCGTATTTATCTATCCAGCAGTTTATTTTTTTTCTTGAATATGAATAAACCTTTCTATGAACAATTTCAACCTTTTTTAATTGGCTGAACATAAATATTCCAGTATCCTTGCCTCTTGACCAGAGCCTTTCTTGCAATAGATGCTGGGGTTTTTTGTTGTTTGTTGTTGTTTTTTTTATCAAGAAAGATGAATTATTTGGTCTATGAAGCAAACATAGACAAAATATCAACCAAATCTATTCAAGGACTTTGGTTTCCGGTTACAAAGTAGTGCAGATCACTCATCCAACCCCCGAACTCGCAGAGTTCGAAAAAGAATTACCGCCTCACTGGTGCAAATGGCCGCAGTTCACTGCTGACGGATTGCTTCAATCTGCCAGCATTATGGTTACTGAGAGCTCCGTACAAGCCACGTTGTCCCTTGTAGATTACACAAACGGTTTGCTCTCCAGTGATGGTTTCCTGGCCCAGAGTGGGGACAGCCGTATTGATTCTGTCCCCCTCTTCAATCCATTATCAAGCCTCTATCAGGACAGCCAGGAAGCCTGCGGTTATCTGATTTCTCATTTTATAAGCAGGTTGGAAAACAGCCACCACCAAACTTTGCAATTATAATGGGGTGGTCTCTGTATCATTGTTTTCCCTCATGACACTCCCACAGCAATATAATCATAGCTTTTACTGGATTTCCCCCCTCCTCACACACACGCATTGATATACAAATGCAGGAACACGCGCATACCTGAAAGCTGGTATTGTTATTTACATATTTTTGATTGCAAAGCAGAGTAGTAAATGACTACTATAGTCCTGAAACCTTGTGTCTTAATTACACTGCTATGTCTGGTAAATTGCTTTATAATGACTTTGTCTTTACTTTGCTCCCTTTGTCGTTTTATTTTCTTGACCAGGCACTTTTCATAGCTCACGGTAGACTTTTTTAAAATTTGCAAGAAAATCGATAAAAATAGTCTTGTAGTTAGAGAAGCAGTTTCACATTTTCGCCTTCTGTCCGAGAGTGAGAGCATTAAGTTAAGCATGGGGCCATGGAGTAATGAGGCTATTAACTTAGCTTAACATAAAGGCTCCATTTAAACGATCTATAGCGCATGGTCTGAAGTGCACGGAGCAAGAGAATTGGGGCATAACCGCCACCACTTTTACTGGTTACAGAGTGGATAATTGGGGCACCAAGGGGTTGGATTTAGTCTCTTAATTATTTATAAGTGCATTTTGGGCATAACATGAGTTATAACAATCAGTGTGTCGTCTCCAATTCCCTTTGAAAGCCAGGTGCCCCTGTACTGTACCTTGCGCATTGTCACTTAAACGGAGGCAGTCCTCTGAGCGACAGGTATCTGGTCTTTGGTCTCCCCTGCCTCCAGTCTTTATGCTAAGCTAAACTAGCTACATCCTGAGCTCTAGCTCTATACACAAAATGATAAGATTGGTGATGAGAGTGGGAATTGATCTTTCCATCCAACTCTCCACAAAAACAAAAGCATATACAATTACATATTTACATTTATTGAAATACTGATGTGGGCCCACCATTATTTACAAGCGTTTCAATGCTACCATAGAAAAATGTCATTAATTGTGGACCTACTATAACATAATCAATAGTGGTGTCCATAAATGCTCATCATCATTTCATTTTGTAAGACACATTTGCTGTCTCTCATGGATCAACAGCTCTGCGAGTCTGCAGTGAAAACTAATCAATGTGAAACATGACTGTGGTTTCTGTCTCCTATTAGCACACCACGTCAATATGCCTACTGTAAGGGAACACCTATTATCTTTTATCAACATGCCATGTCAATATCCCTTTGTGAAACCCTGCATCAGAATATATTTGTTACAATTATCCATGAGAGCGTTCATTACACACCGTCCGAGGTGCCATCCCATCGTGTAGGTCCATCACTCAAATCTGTTTGTTTGAGGTGGCATGCTGTCAGTGGCGACTCCCACTCGTCCTCACTTGTGTGCAAGCGAAAGAGAAACAGGAGGGAAGACAAGAGATTTAAGTGGCTTTTAAAACACTGCAGTTTGAATAAATTGTCATTTAAATAAAAGCAGCTCCGAGCTCCCGATGCATCACGCTAGTCCTTAACACAACGGCCCCGTAATTGTGTGACAGTAATGATGGGTTTACACCGTGTCACTGTATCTTCAACCTCTTTTCCTACATTTATGATTACTCACGTGCGTAATCCCTGCCTCCTCTTCATGTGCTTGATTCTGCTGAGTTTAAATCTGGTAAATCTGAAGCAAAAACATATTTGTGGTTTTCTAATTAAGCATCCTGACGTGGCCATCACCCTTCACCTCAGCTGAGTGTTTTCGAGGAGCTGCTGAACATAACTGGCTATAGCAAATTAATGCAACGCATATTTCTTCACTAAACAGTCCACCTGCATAACGGGCTGTGTTCATTAGTGAGAGTGGAGTTGCTTTTTTTTGGGGGAGGGGGGGGGGGAATCTTCTGCTGCTGCATATAAAACTTTTTTATCTTTTCAGTGTTTTCTTGCTTTTCTGAAACACAATCTCAGCATCAACAAACTCTCTATGGACCCACTTTGAGTTCTGTGCAGAGAAACTACTGACAGCCACTAATTCTGAGGACAGACAGATGAGATAGACAGGATGGGCGTCTACAGTCACTAAAGACATGGTTTATAGTGTTACTCTTTTGATGCAAAAGCACAAAAAAGAAACCAGTAATTCTTGATGTTAACTTGTCCATTATTGCTTGTTCTTGTATATAATGAAACTTTCTTAATGCGACTGTGTTGAGGGGGCAGTGAATTACAGAAATAGAACCACCGTCACACTCTGTCAATACCCAGACTGAAAGAAAAATGGCTCAACCTTGGGTACACAGTAGGTATTGTTGATATTTTCATGACTGCATCAGGGCCATCTTAAAAAGTCCTTCCATCCACAAAGAGGAGCGATTCTTCTCCTCCAAGTGTTGCGTGTTCAATAATCACGAGTGCTGACGTCTAATGTTTTGCAGTGAGCAATGCTAGACAACCTCAGCTAAACTTTTGTGCCTTAGTCACTCTGTTAGTCAATAGTTTACACCGTGGACTAATTCAATATTTATATAATAACAGCTCGGATTTAGTAAATTAGAAACTTCACTGAAGAGAAGTTTCATTTGTTTTCAAGGATGTTTTGCATCTTCTGAACAGTTTTAAATGACACCAAAGACATTTAGGATTAAGCATTACATAAACGGATACTAAATAGAGCCCGAGGATCATTAGCTTAGCTTAGCATAAATAGTAGGGGGGAAACAACTATGTCTAAAGGTAAAAAGTAATAATCTACCCACCAAGATCTGTAAAGCTCACTAAAGAGCACATAATATCTTGTTTGAGTCTTTATGCTAAGTTAAGACAAACGCTTGCTTTCTGGAGATCAACCTTCTCATGGAACCTGAAGAAGAAAATGAATGAGTACGTTTCCTGAAATGTTGAGCAATTCTTTTTAAAGACACACCTGTAAGAAGATTACTCCCACACATCTTGAAAAACTGTAGCAATGTGCAGCTTGCGAGGAAAAGTACAGCACTGTGCAGGAAGTAGAGACATGAGATCAAAAGAGAACCTGAGTGAGGGATCCTGGATGGAGAACAGGAGTGTAAGCCACCAGCTGAGATGAGTGAACCAGTCTCGCGGTTTAATGTGCCGAGCGTCTTTTTGTACTATTGTCTGTTTAAAACTTCCCTCCTGGATTAAAGGTGTCACCAGAACACTGTCAGATTTGTACAAGAGCATTACAATATCTGCACACCAGTCGAGTCACATACTGTATAGTGACAATATAGAGATAATCCTACCAACATTTTGCTGAGCAATGGTTATCTATTTTCACAGCCTACAGCACTGAAACTTTGTGACTCATCTCCAATATATCATGTCTTGAGTGTGTGTTGAGTCATATTTGATTCTGCCTTGAAGAGCTAATCAAAGGCCACGGTTTGTGCTCAGCATCGATGTGCTCTTCAGTTTACTGAAAAGCCCAACAGGGAGTCTGAAGATGTAACCCAAGGACTCCCATGACAAATGTACTTGATTTTTTATTTTACCAATTTTTAACCCCTCAACCTCCGTGCTCGAGAGGAACATGAATGAAATGAGTGACTTTTACCCCTGAGAACAGCATATAATTCTCAGACATGCAAAGAGAAAGCTTGTAGTAGTGCCGCCGTAAAGCTCACGGCAGAGCAGAAAGAATATGATGCAAATACTACATAGGGTTCATTCAACCATTCAGCCAAGCAGACAGATAATAGTGTGTGTTTTCCTCAGTCAGTATGGGTCAGACATAATGCAACAGAGCACCAAGGCCTCTGCTCTGGTCCCATTCCTGCTGACGCTGTATCCCATCCTATTTCACCTCATCACATCTAAAGATGATAACACAGATCAGACTCCACCAGGCCACCTCACGTCGGGGTCGTGCTTTATGGGGCGCTAAGTGCCACACGCCCCCATTGTGTGGCACAAAATGCATTAAGTGCATCTCAGGTCGCCAAGCAACACTTCCAGTATGATCAATGGGATTTGAGGCCACAAAAGGAAGAAAATGA
>JBCAUF010000092.1:12099142-12110370 GCA_038406115.1 Haemulon aurolineatum
ACACACACACACACACACACACACACGCTGCTAATTAGTTAGTGTAACCAAAACAAGGCTCAGAGGGACTCACCACGGTCTCGGAGATAAGAAGGTGATGCACTGGTGATGAATCCATCCACCCTGACGAAATGGAAACACGCACTCTTTGCCTGTTGTGGTGAGGACTACAAGGACGAGGAAAAGGACAGGAAAAAAAGAAAACACTTTGTCAGAAAAAAAACAAAAAACTCAAGGAAAAACATGAAAAAGTGAGATCACAATCTGTCTCCAAAGCACTTGTGCAGCTCCCCCTCTGTGCCCCCACACACAAAGACTCCTCTGACTTTGTCCGTGTCTCTGATCAACAGGACAGTGAATCCACGATCCTCTCCTCAGGCAGGCTAAATCATGCTGTTACACACTGCAGGTTACAGACCTACACCAGCCCTGCTGTAGATTTATGTTGCACCAACAACTTTCACAGATGGCTGAAAATATACCACACTCCCTGCAAGTTCATTGTGCACCCACCCCCTCCCCTGTTCTCCCCTCTGAATTAAACACAGCACAGAAGTTTTAAAAAACCCACCTTTCCGGCTCTCCCTGTATGGCTCTTTGGCGATGGCTGTCCTGTGCCCGGGGATTATTAATATGTGCTGAAAAGAACAGAAGTTGATCAACCTATCCTTTTTACGCACGCAAAAATACGCGCAGAGGTGAGTGCTGTCGTTGTCAAAACTTACCGCCCGTGCACCGAGAGCACAAGGTAGAAAAAGTAAAAGGAGAAAGTGTGCCATCACGAAAAAGTTCGCCGGTCCACGGTCGCTTGTCCGCAGGAGTTTGTTCCAGCAACTCGGAAGAGGGTCTGCGCGCCCGTCACGTTATATCTGTCAGTTCCCGAGTCCTCAGCCTGCTTTTGGTCATAGGAGACGTGGGAAACCCTGCAAGTATTATCCTGTCCCTCACTATTTCAGCCTGTATTGAGTAAACCTGTTGCGTCATGAGGCTTGTCTATCTCTGAGGCATCCTATATCCCGGCTGGTGTTCCCTCTGCACCTTTCCTGTGGACGCCCACGTTTTTTTTTTATCATTGTGGGTTATCTACGTGGAGAGGACAGACCGAAAGTTTCCAGAAACGGAGTCGGGGGGGCCGCCAGGTCGGGAGATGGCGTTACAAGATCCCCCTTTTGCAGCCCCGGGGAGCACGTAAATAAATGTTAACGCGTTACTCTCTGTCTGAAGTTACTTTTTGCCTCGGTTTATCATATTCAACGTGTTTTTAAGCTTTGATATTGTCATACTACTGAATGCATTGCGTCGTTCTGACATATGAAGGATCAATATGTGTACTACTGATAGCCCTGAAATCGGCCACATCAGTGATGATGCCATATTTAAAGGTAACTGTCCACATAGATTTCCTCATGTTTTTAAGTAACTATGAATTTATTTTAAACGTCATACAGATTGTCAGTATGATTATTTAGACTTTATAATAACCTCATATTCCACATGTTTTATACTTTCTAACAATATAAAATCTGTATTTTAGCATGCTTGGTGGTTTGATTAATTCAAGATAGTCTAGTTTAGAACATTTTTTGCTTGTATTATATAAATGCTCATCAGTTTAGACAAGAATTTACCTGGTGATGGCAATAAAGTGCAACTAAAAGTGACTTAGAGTGCAGGACTTTCTGGTTTCCTCATATTAAGACTAAATAATCTGAGGATAAAGTCAGAAGTCATCAGTCAAGAAAACTTCAAATCAAATCAAATGTGTCGAATTATGAAAAAATACATTTTTAGCCCAGTTTGCACTCTTGAGTTACAACAGACTTGAACATTTACGACACCAGAGTGTAAGTGCTGTGTTTTGTGGTTCAGTGCTGCGAAAACGAGACTGAAGTACGACAGGTTTGTACACCTTTCAAAATAAAAGTCTCATCTTACATGGTGCCAAAGTGGCTGCTACGCCAACTGGCTGAGAAGCAGAAGGTGGAAGCAATCCAGACTTGAAAACATTCGCAGGTGGCTGATTGAGTTATATCTCAAGCTTTTAAGATAAGAGGAAGCCCACTTTGAGGGTGTATCGGGGTTCCGGAGGGAAATTACTGTTGTAATGAAGAATTCAATAATGACAGTACCTTTGAAATAAGGAAAAGTATGAAAGTGAACCCAGCCATTTATAGGCCTCGTGTGTTGTCAGCATTCCAGTAGTGACATGCTCTGTCAAGACAAACTCTCCAGCACCATAATCTAACCTCTAATTTTCACCAGCTGTAATAATCCCTCTCCAGATGCTGAGCTAAAAATACAAAGGAGTAGGCTGGACATCTGAACAGCACTTCCACATTAGAGACAAATCTTCAGGTAGAGACAGTGCGTTCCCAACAGAGAAACTCTTCAACTAAGACAATAAGTTAATTATTCACAAATCTGACGGATTTAGCAAACACATTAAGCTAGCCAAATATGCCAAGTAGGAGATTTCAGGGCTGTGACTGCCTTACATAAGACTTCAGGTTACTATGACAGAGTATTTCAAGTATGTTTTTACAATGTGGACTACAGGTCACGATCGATGGAGAGGATTACCACGCTGTCAGAGATGCAAGAATTAATCATACACCAGGTACAAAAGAAAACAGTGCCAGTTTTGTTGGAATTACAGCCATCAAAGCTTTTTTAATCATTCAACATGTGGACAACCTCAAAACCACAGAAGCAGGAAGCACAGGCAATAAAGGTACCGTCATGTCTTAATCTGTAAAACACAGGAAGAAGATGTAAACAAGAAATAGTTAAATATCCAAGAAAACTGTGATTTGCCTCCCTTTTGATCCTAAAAACAGAGTCCTCCCTAGCGTACAAAAGTGGGTACCACTTTCTAATAGGGTGAGTTTGACAAAATATTCAAACTCGAGTTTTCAACTGCACCTCACGACCTTTTTTAGCAGAAAGCTAACAGGAGACGCTAGTAACATCTGTGTCAAACATCATAAAGTCCTCATACTGTAAGATGTGACGAATAGCTTAATCAATAGTGAATAAATTAAATAATCGAATCACTTGGTAATGCTTCAGAGATCAGTTTTAAATTGGCTTTCAGCTGCACCCGATGGTCTTACTCAGTGGAAGGCTAGTGGAAAACACTGGATAGTGGACACTGCTCAGATCTTTTTTTGTTAAAATGTATAGTGTTTATAAGTTGTAAATAACTTAAGCAATCATTTATCATTTTGTTAGTTTTCTGCAGGAGAACGATTTCTCATTAATGGGGAAATATTTTCTTTCTTTTACTAGAGCTTTCAAGTGTATCTCACGGTCTTCCTCAGTGGAAAAAACTGTACAGTGGACACTTCAGACCTTTTTGTCAAACTTCCTGCATCTTTAAATTATAGTTAATAGTCCAATTATTGATGAATCCCTTTCGCTAAAATAACTTACTTTTCAGTCAGCTTTTTAATTCATTTGGATAGCTTATTAGAAGGTGAAAACTAATAATAAACCAATTAATTACAACTCATAAATTGCTTAATTAGGAACTGGTACCCAAAAATTAATATCCGGCTTCCTTCAGGGTTGTCCTCAGTCTAACATGGCTCACAATAGAATTGCTTTGCGCTTCATTATTAAACTATACCATTACAAAAACATACCACTGTCCCAAAATTACAACCAGTACTAAAAATCAACGAGACGATGCCAGAATTCATAACAAATATACAATATCTATCACCATAATATTCTTTTTTTTTTCTCTTTTTTTTTGGAGTGTAAATTGACAGCTTTGTACATGCAGCCCATCGTTTGACTAATTCCCTTTCAAAAGACAGCGCCTCAGGCTTCAAAAGTGCAGCAGTGGGGGGTTCCCTTTAGACGACTGTGGCCTTGTACAGGTCTGTCGTGCAGTCCTTGCCCTCTGGTGGGTTGCGGCCGTTGTGGGGCATCTGGGCGTTCCTCATCTTGCTCTGGCACTGCCGCAGCTCAGCCACGTAGCCCTGGAAGCTCAGGCTGAGCTCAGAGTCCTCTCCCTGCGACGTCTCGAGCGTTCCCTCCTCGAGATGTACCCCCTCCACATCCATCACCTCCTGGGCCGTCTGTGCAGCCTCGGCCCTGTCGGTGGGTGATTTGGTGGTGTTGGAGCTCGGGTCTGTTCTTTCCTCTGTGGATGGGAGAAAAGAGATTAAAGATGAGTTGGAAAAGCCAAGATTTCAACTTGAATATTTAAAGCTGCCGACATTGACTTTTTGTCCACTTGGGGGCAGCAGAGAACACAATACTGGCATATAAACAGATGTATTAACAAACTGGAGTCATGCTTTTGGAACTGGAAAAAAACTGTTGAAAGTTGGGTGATAATTGTTTTGTTGATTTATCACAACAAGCGACCCCTTTCACATATCACAGTTATCTAACCCATTGATTACGTAGAAATATCGGTAATTGCAGCTTTGAATAAGCTAATTACATCGGGCTAAGAATCTTCTATTTACAATGTCCTTTTGAATAACATTGACCAAACATTGTACAAAATGAACCCAATTGTCCTCGGCTCTCGCTTCATGCAGGCGACTGAGCACTGACTTACTGACATTATACTGCATGATGGCCTCCTGCTTAGCGTGACTTATAAGAGATTTCAGAGGATCTAAGAACCGGAAACTTTGTCACCCATCGCGTGGGTGCACATGCATTTTAATTCTCCTTCGCTCAAATGAACACATCGACTTAATATGTTTGTATAATCTGACAACTGTATAGTTGTGTAATGTGGACAGCTGCTGTCAAGACGACGTTGATGACATAACTGCTGCTCAAACTTGTTTAGCTCACTTGCCAAATCTTGGGAAAAACCAGAATGATATTGGACCAGGATGAAATATAAGAATTAAATGTCTTGTTGCCACATGTGGCATATTTCATCATCACCACTTACACTTCATTTCAAACATTTAAGTGCTATATTAGATCATCAGGCGGGCCAGAGACACATGTTAACAAACATGAAATTGCACATAAAGCGAGCTTAGACTTTCCAGGTTGCTCGTTACAGTTCTGATGGCCGATAAACTCTTTACTCTCATGTGAACCCAGTGGCCCCCGCAGACTCTAAACACAGAGGCCAGAGTGACTCAAACACGGCACTTCAACACATAGGCTCTCCTAACGCCGCTGACTGTGATTCACTGCTGTTCGGCACTGATGTAAACACAGCCTGTGAGCTCCAACAGCTGACCTTACACAGACCCCTCAACAACACGACTGCGGGCACAACTCCAACCACCAAGGTGAACACGAAACAACTCCCAAGAACTCCTCAGCAACTGTCGGCAGCTTATCTGAAGTCCAAGGACACAGTACAGACTTGTGGTGGCAATTAAGGCGTAACATCGATTTGAATCAGATTCACGCTGTATCATAAACACAAATCTCAGTGGCAGGGTTTTCCACCGGATGTGAAGTATTGAGGCTGGTATGCAGAGCTGCAGAATGACGCATTATGATGAATTGGCATTTGCTGAATCACAAGTTGCACTTGCAAAGCCATACATTTATAATCTGTCCTCTAACACCAGTGATTCCTAACCTGAGGATCATAAAGATAAATCCTTAGGGTCCTAAAATGGCAATATCCTGTATCATCTAAAAGTAGCTTATAATTGCTTTTTTCATATTAAATACGGGATAGTTTTACCACGTCAAGCTTTCAAAATGTAATGTTAAGAAAAACAATATGTGTGAAGGTGAAAATTACTTTTTTGCCTCCAGTGCTCATAACTCTAAATATTTAACATTTAAAGGGTCACTATTTAACTTTGCTTTACTTTGCTACAGCAGTTTATCTTCATGGTCAGCTACAATGTCAGAAAACAAAAGCAGAACTAGAAGCAAACCTTAGTTCCCAGAACTCAAGGTGACGACTTCGAGTCTTATCCTGTCCAATCAGCTGCTCACAACCCAGAGATATTCAAAAATGAACATCTGTTATACGATACGAAAAATGACTTGATCACTTCTCAAAGGATAAGCCGAAAAGCTTGGGAGCTACTGTCGTATACCCACATATTACAATTGAGATCTAGGGAGTTATAGCTTATCCCAGCATGTGTTGGCCAAAAGGCAGGAAGACACCTTTGACAGGTTGCCAATCTGCCACAGGACAATCGAAGATGTCGGTACTGAGAGGAGACAGTCCCACTGTAACCACTGAGCCACCAGCTGTTGTCCAAAAACGTCCTTTTAAAAAAAAAAATAACTGACATGGGGACTATGTTGTGCTAGTTCAAATGTGCCTGATTTTGCTTACGTGTCTTTAAAATCAGGGGAAAGCTGCACAGTCATAACTTCAGGGCAATTTCAAATTCTATAGATGAATGTTTCTGTACAAGTTCTCTGATCAGCAATTCAGTTTTCAGTGTGCAAGCTTCACTGACTCCACTGCGACATGTAAAAGATTCTGTCTCGACACAGCCCTTTTAACACACGCGCGGGCCTCCTGCTGCGAGTCTTGTACACAGCCGCGGAGCTGAGACAGAGCAGCCAGCCTGGAACGGGCCCAGCTCCACTCCTCGCCGAGGCCGAGTGCCAAAGATCTGCGTCGAGTCCTCCTCCCGTGATCGCCAGATGGACGATAGGGCTGGCCCGGGGGTCAGCGGCTGCCAGCTTCGAGAGCTGACGGGGGGAGGCTCGAGGAGGAAGAAAGCGACGCTGGCCTGAAGGCAAACTGAGACCGCACGGTCCCTCAGGTGTACTGCTGAGTCATTACAGAGTAGTTTCTGGAGATAGCCTGGCCGTCGGATAGATGTCCCATTTACTCCCAGGAATCCTTTAATCTTCTCCATATGGGCCCAACCTGTCCTCTGTATTAGAACCTGAGTGTCCGACTCCTGACCCTGACCGCAGGGAGGAGGAGGGAAACACAACCTCAACTTGCTCATTTCCACAATATTCTTCGTCATGCTTATGAAGAGCTCTGATTCATTTCTGACTGAAATCACTCGCAGCACTGAGCCCGAGTCGCAGCCCTGTGAATGGAGTTACACTGTGTGATGTCGCCCCCTAGTGGACGTCCCGAGCTCTACCGACCAGGCCAACAAGACCATCAGGGAGAGGTGATTACAGCCATGATTAGGGAAATGATTATGGCAGCAGACAGCAGCAGTTCCCAGTTCCGGTCGTCTGGACGCGGAGTCCTGCTGGTTCTGATTTGAACAGACTAATCAAAAAATTTACACCTTGTATGCCATGTAAATGCAGTAAATGACTGTACCTGCAAGGCCAGAAATACTCTTGGTGGTACAGCGTTCACCTTAGAGCTATTGTTTTAAATGCTAATGCCGATAATGATGTCAGGGACCAGGGTATGCTGTGTTTTTTTGGTGCAAGAGAAATGGTAGCCTAAAAAAAATCTGTGTGGTCTGTGCAGGAATTTCAATGTGTCGCCTAATTGCATTAATTAACTTGTACAGTTTGGTGACTTTGCAATTAAGTCCCCAAATAGTATGTCTTCCATCCACGTAGCGTGGTGTGAAGAAGAGCGGGGCAGCTGGGCCCCGTCCTCTTCCTCCCTACAGGATTCATGACATGTGAATCGGGGAGCACGTCCATCTGCCTCGGCGGCGATGATATCTATTCCTCTGGAACAGCAGAGGGCGTCAGTCTGACAGGAATACATAAAGCGGAGGGAGACGTCTGCGACAGCTGAAATCAAGCCGATTGACACGGTAAAGGAGGATAATTGCTACTGAACCGCCGTTAACTTGTTTGCACCGATGAACTCTGGCTTCTCCGGTGGGCGTTTGTCTCTAGAACACATTATTAAGCCCGCGAGCGTGACTCTCCGCCCGAAATAGGAAAGGAACAACTTCACAGAGAGGGGAGAAAAAAAAAAAAGTGGCAAAGTGGATCCCTCGCAGCCGCAGCCGCTCGAGTCACAGCCGCGGTTCTATTTCGGCTGGTGGGAGAAGAGGGAGAGAGAGAGGCAGAGGGAGAGAGATGCAAACCAGCAGTGACAGGTTCTATCTGTAGCTCAGTCAACTCGTGGATAAGGTTACCATGGCGCCCGGTGGTGGGAAGAATCAGGCTGATGCACTTAGCAACCAGAAAAAAAGAGGAGCGCGCCTGTGGAGGAGCTGAAAGACTTCGATTCCTCCCCGTCGTCTTGTGTGCTCATCACTTTACACGAACGCCTTGCTATTAATGCGAGGCAGCGAGGTCAGGGGAGCATGTTCGCGGACCCGTCCGCGGAGCACTTTGAAGTGCAAGACGCTCATCAGCTTTGTTGTCGGAGAACATGTTGAGCGTTGATTCTCCTCTCTTTTCTGGTGGAGCTCAGAGCGTTTCAAAGGAGGCTTCCCAGGATTTTCTTTTGAAGCGCGTTGTCTCTAATTGGAAGTCTGCACACAGAGCGCTTCTGGCTTCACTTTTCATACATTTCTGACAACTCAGACCTGCTGAGGAAAACACCCATCACCGCACTGAAATCAGTCCACCACTCGATTGTTTACCTTAAAAAGTCAGAGAAAACACACACAGTGCAAGAGTGGGGAATAATGACAAGCCGAGATGGGAAGCAGAAAATGAAATCCATCTGCAGGGGAGGAGGAGGAGGAGGAGGGGGAGGAGGTGTTTGGGGGTGATAATGATCTTCAACTAGGCACACGGCGAGCCACGCGACGGGCGAAGCTTGGAGAGCACAAGTTGCAACAGAGGGCGGACGCGGGAGACCCACAATGCCACACACACACACACACACGACAGATCGAGAAACCACACACCAGGCAGGTGAACCGAGCGGCGCTTAACGAGACCGCACACGACGCGGAGCAGAGCGAAAGCGGCGACACCCGCACGCACACAAGTACACAAAGGAGTGGGAGCCAATGAGAGGAGGAGGAGGAGGAAGCGACAAGACAAAAATGAGACGGAGCAAAAGGGAGAGCGGGCGAAGGCATGCGGAGGCGGAGGAGGAGGAGGATGAGGGGGAGGGGAGAGAAAACTGAGCTCACAAACGTGTAAAAAGACAGACGAGAGTGATTTCCAATTCTAACATTTATTAGGTCTACTCAATCACAGGTACAGAGTTTATTGGCAGTGATTATCTACAACAGGCATCTAGAGAGGGAGTGAATGACCCAGATAAAGAATGACAGGCAATTCAACAATGTCACCGGCGCACAAGGAGCACTTGTCCCTCTGATGACTAATTATTTTCACCGTTGCTCAAATTGCTACAGCAGGAGCTGACACCGTTTAATGACTCACCGCTTTCGGAGAGTTGCGTAAGGGGGCCAAAAAAAAAGAATAAAATAAAATAAAAAAGCTTTTTGACATTGACATTGTTGAATTGCTCTCAACTAAAGGTGGTGGGATGGAGAGGAATACAGCATTTTGTTTTGTAATGACCGTTTGGCAGCCGCAGATCCGATGCTGTCAAACAATTTCATGGTTCTGGTTTGCTACGGTGTTTTTTTTTCCTTTTCTTTTCTTTTTTTCCCCTCTAATTGAACATAATGAAGCCGTAATGCCAGGAAACACAGCTGCTGATCTCATCACTTTCAATTGCTCAGTTGTTCTGAATTATAATCTTCAGGCACAACTCACACTGACTACAGTACTGTCAAATATTGATCATTTATCCGTATGCATTATGCATATATTATTCATGTTCACAAGCTCTGCAATCAGTTACATCAGCGTCGTCATGCACCCAAAACTACAAAACAAACTAAATATTTCACTGGAATAAACGAATCCCAGTCATAACCCAACAATATGTGGCGTGGGAAGTGACATCCGAGTAAACGTTGCTCACTGGACAAAATATACACATCACTATTTACATTTACATGCTTTGCTAAGTTGAATAAAACAGTTGAAATGATTGGCAAACTGAGGAAGAGTCAATATCAATTTGTCATTAAAGTGCATCAGAGTCAGTGTCGAGGGAGTTTTATCATGAAGGTGGTCGGGTTTAGACCAGTGGTGGGGGGAGCACACACGTACCACACACGCACACACACACACACACACACACACACACAGGGAGCACTGGTTTGTTACACTGTAGAAATACCTGAGCTGGACTTTCCCTCTCCACCTGCGTCTTGAGACTTGGAGCAGGGTGGGGGCGGGGTGAAGTTGGCCTCAGGCAGGCTGCTCTCGAAGGACGGCATGGGGGACGGCGAGGGAGGCAGCAGGGTGCTGTTGGGGCTGCTGATGTCGCCCTCGCCGACGAGCGTCAGGTCGGTGTGGGCGTCCTCCTCCACCGTGCGCAGGCTCGGCCGGGTGTCCGACGGCCGGGAGATGGGGGACAGGTGGGTGCCGAACGTCGGGTGTCGGGGAGGGGGCAGGAGGCACCGCCTGCCGCTGGGGTGCCCGTTGGCGCTGGAGCTGAGGGAGGAGTCCAGGCTCTCGGAGCGGAGGCTGGCGGTGAGGGCCCCGCGCGAGGAGATGCCGTTCTCCCGGGTCTGTCTCAGGGAGTCGGGGGTGGAGCAGGCCAGGTCGGGCGGAGTCAGACGCAGGAAGTCGGGGAGCACCAGGTCTTCTTTGCTCAGGAGGCCGCGCTGGTCGTTGGCTCGGGTGCTCTGCGCCCGGCTCAGCAGCTCAAAGAATTCTGCAAAAACACACGAGACAAGTTCCCTCACTTCAACTTTCCAAACAGGTGAGCGCCTGCAAGACAACGGGGATTATCTGGGTTTAACATGCAGCGCGGAGGCTCCACACCTGACAGAAAATAACCCGCCAGAGCTGCCAGGGATAGCAGTTAGTCCTGAGGCAAAGCCAAGCTAAGAAACCCACCAACAAGTCAATGAGAGACCGAGAGAGAAAAAGGAAAAGGAAAAGGCATTTACCTTCAGCTTCATCTATATTAATCTTTTTCTGT
The DNA here is from genome assembly GCA_038406115.1 of Haemulon aurolineatum. NCBI lineage: Eukaryota > Metazoa > Chordata > Actinopteri > Lutjaniformes > Haemulidae > Haemulon > Haemulon aurolineatum. The sequence continues at coordinate 12,110,016 of JBCAUF010000092.1, forward strand.
TTTCTCTTTTCCCCTGGGAGTGCTGAGTCTGGTCCACTTGTTCTCACAGAAAAGTCCTTTGGCCTCTCATCTCCCTGCAGATGCAACAATAACAATGCACTCTGTTAGGAGATGGAGGGACGGGAGGTAGGAGGAGGAGGGGGGAGGAGGAGGGAGGCTAAGCATGAGCTGCCAAGCGCCCTACTGAGCCGAGTGTCCAGAGTTTACTGGGGGGGGGGGGAGGAGGCCCACATGTAAAAGATGAGCCCGGTCCATCTGTTGGCTCTGCGACTCGACTGACCTTGCTAGTATCTGGACCGGGTGCTGTCTGCCTACGTACGGTGCAGCATGAAGGAATGTGAGCGAGTGAGTCAGC
>JBCAUF010000092.1:12124668-12146920 GCA_038406115.1 Haemulon aurolineatum
TATCCACAGCCAACACATTCAGGTGTAAAATGTTGGCATGCTAACCGTACACACATACACACAGACGAGAGCACATTCGGGGACTTGAGTGCCAACATTTGAGCTGTGATTAAATCATGTTGATCTTCGGAAGGGTTTAATCTAAACATGAATTTGATGAGGCCTCTGAATGAAACAAACAAATGAAGATCTTCAATCAAACACTGCAGTGATTCCGGGAGGGGAGTGGGGGTTGTGTCTGGTCTTCTGAGCCATTAGTGTCCAGACTTGTGCTGAGGTGTCTTTCACGTGTAATCCCCCTCTACTAACAAAACGGCCTGTTCGCAGTGTCTCCAAAGAGGGGAGCAATTTTGCATGCAAACAGAGGCCATCGTTCGTCACACTGCGTTTCATCTCTTAATCCCCCCTGATCGGCGGTAATCTACTGCTTGTTCCCCAACTCCAGCCGGTTAGGCCACAGCAGATGGGTATGGCTCGGCTCCTCTCTGGATTAAAGTGGCATTACTATGATTTGCTCAGCGCTGCCGGTGTGAGTGCGTGTCAGCCACTTGTTGTTGATAAAAAAGGCTGACAGGGAGTACCAGCATTCCTCCGACTGGAGATGTTTACCCTTTTCCTTCTGCTGCCCTACTTCGCGCAGGGTCAGGAACGTGGCGCCTTCGCCAATATCTGAATTTGTCTCTCTCCCCACTTGAAACAACAATGTAAATTCTGATCTTGATTGTCAACTCTGCCTGAACCCGCATGGCTCTTGGCAGTGGACCCCGATACCTGTAACTCAAATGTGAGGCCCGGAAGCACGCTCCCTTTGTTCTGTCGGAGTAACAAAGAGGACTCTTGGCATGTCGCAGGTGGGCAGCTCGGAGGAAGTGCTACGAAACAAACGGCTAACAAATAAAATGCATTTGATTTACAGGGCACAGCTGGAGCCCGCAAAAATAGAATAACTTCAGAGAGGGGGAAACTGGAACCAGTGACCACGACCCCTCCCATCTCAATTTATTATCATAGAGAAAGGACTGCGCTCACATAAGCCTGGAGGGCTTGGGGTGGCTAAACCACATAAGATGCCACCACACCCTGTTGCTGCTCTCTTTCTCTTCCATAAAAAACACCCCAAATGGACTTTCCAACCTGAAACCTGACGCCTATAATTAGCCCTGTGAGTCCCCCCCCGCCTCCCTCCCCCTTCTTTGGTTTTCCACCAAACTAACTTACACGAAGGCTTAGTGTAGAGTGTTTTGAAAAGCCTGGGTTGATTTCTTGTGTGATGATAAGGCCATGATATGAAAGAATATCTGCCTCCTGGAAGGGCACATGACTTTATGCTGCCAGTGACAAGGAACTGCCATAATTGTTTCCTTCCTGTGCGAGTCCGACTGACCTTACACCCCACTGTCTAATCCTTTTGGTCATGGTTGAAACCTGAGCTGGTTGAGTGAGACTGGGAAAGAAGGGAAGACAAGTTTGGCTTATGTTTATTTCTCCAGGCTAAAGGCTATAGGATGGCAGTTTGTCTCTATGGGTATTTGGACGGGCAACAAGTTCATGACAATGCCAATGCTTACATTTAGGACTTAATCCTTTGTCTACACACAACTTGGAAACTTGTTTGTCTCCCTCGCAGACTGGGATGGTCACCAGCATGCATTTCATAATATAACGAGTTATCTGGCACTACTTAATTTGCATTTCAAGGCAATATTTTTATCTGCTGCCTTAAGAAATACCATGACCACATGGTGAAGGTCAAAACATGAACAATACGCGGCATCACTCGACATGAAGCAATGAGGTCATGCAATAACCAGGCTACATAAACAGATATATCCTATTTCTTTATGTTGACCACAGGATGGAGATGTTATAGAAATAGTTCACCAGGGAAAGTCTCGTGTTTAGACTGTCAAAGGAGAGCGCCAAGCCAATATTGCAGGGAGAGCAACTTGGCCGCCCCAAAAATCCATGTTTATGACTTCCACAGTGCGAAGTAGACAAGGCCTTGGCCTGGCTCTGCGGCGTCTTGCGCCAACACAAGGTCAAACAGATACCAGCTACATTCACTCTCCAAACCTCCCCGCAATTCCTCTCCAGTTCAAACAAGACGAGCTCGTCTTGCTCAACGTCTCGGAGCGGTGAAGCAAGCGCTCCCTCGGCGTCGTCTGAGCTACAGGTGTGAGGTAAAGAGGTGAACGCGACGAGCGGCCCACTGTATCCCAGACATGTCTAAACTGTTACCGGGGAGGTGATAAAAGACTCTGGCAGCTCTAAAGCCGTTCCTTGTTGAGTAACCTCCACACCCTTGGCAGCAGATTCCCTTTCAGTGAAGCAGAGAAATGTAATAATAGTACGATTGAGGAAGGTAAACAGTGTGTGGGGAATGAATCACCTCCAGGAGTTGTGTCTCACATCCATAGACGACCCGGGTTCAGACCGGGGCGTCTTATTGCCAATCGGCAGGGGGATGATGGAGAACTGTGTGGTCAACTAAAAAAAAATAAATAAATAAAAAAATCATGATCCTGAATGTCGATGGATGATGTCATAGTGCCGGTGGGACCACAGCCAAGCGTGGAGCTGCAGTGCGTCTCCGTCCAGAGATGGCGAGGCGGCGGGTATTTTCCGTGGTTACAGTTTGGTCAAACAGCAAACTCAGCAACCACAGCCACATCTGGTCATCTGGTTACTGGCTGTTGCATATTCATACTCCGAGAGCAGCTGGACAGTTAAATAACTTCTACTCGAGTTTTGTCGTGTTAATGCACTGTTTTTCCAGTCGGTGGGTTTGGAGAGAGCAGCCTGTGTAATTGCAGCGAAGCCTCTTGTGGGAGAGGGGCGCAACGAGAGGAATCATAGTGGAGACATTTCGAAAATGTCAGGCTGTTTAGTCTTTGCATCCTATAATGCTAGCCTAAGGACACATTTCGTGAGCGCAACTGTCCACCCACACTCCGGAGCTGGCCATGTGATGTCAGCGAGATAAAAGTGAGTCGTGTTCTTCTCCCTCTGCTGCTAATCCCCGGGAACACACTATTCCTGCTCGTCTTCTCAAGTCACAATAAACGACGCCGAAAATAGAGGGAGGAATTTATTTAATGAAGTACGGCATCTTCATTTTAACAGGTATTATCATATTAATAATTATCAGAACTCAGCTTGTGAGTGCATAAAGATTAGTTGCTTGAATATACAGCATTTTAGTTTATCTAACACATACTGTATGAGCAACAAAGATCATTCAGTAGTCACGCAGCATCGGAAAAAAAAAAGAGATATATTTTAGCAACGCTTGTGTCAGATAACTGAATAAGATGGCTGGTGATTCAGAGCGGGGACATGCCTGCACAAAGCCAAGAGGGGCAAGGCAAAAACCACAGGCAACCATTTCAAGTTCAAACTAAACACGATCACCTAAGAAAAAAAAAAAAAAAAAAATACAATTATGCTCGGCATTCATTCACAGAGCATTTCCTTCTATCTGACAACAACGACCTCTGATCTCTCCCTCGCGCCGAAACCAACTTCTCCCAGCGCCGCCAATCGATTTGCGAACAGGGTCACTTCTTTGGGGCGAGCGCGGCGCAACAGAGCGCGCTTCATTCAAAGGCCCCCGTGGGCAACCTTTGACGCGCAGTTTTTTGCAAGAATAATCTCTGGGGTCGCTCCACAAAACCCTTTCAGTGGAGCGTCTAATTTAAAGTCAGCGTGCATCCTGATATAGATACTGGACCACATTTTGCTGTATACAGCGGCGCAGTGTGTGTCATACAGCGGCGCATGAGAGTTCAGCTGGCACTGGTCAAAACATTCCTCTGACAGACCACACAAGCTAACCACTGTATGCCGCTCAAAGGCTACAACAGGAGCTACAAAGAGCCCAAAGAAGGAAAAGTAACGGTGGCAGGGGGGAAGACAGTGTGAGAGATGAGGATGAGGCATCGCCGAAACAGGAGGGAAGTGCACACGGAACAACAACCAAAAAAAGAAAAAAAGAAAAAAAGACGAAAGACCTCAGAATTTCACGGCAAGACTTACAGAGTTGAGAATTAAAGTTTGCTCCATGTATGGCGCTGGGTGCGTGTGCTCGGCTTTCGTCCTCAGCGCTGCTCCGCACGCCTGGTGTGCGTGAACGGGTCCATCCGCCGGAGCTCCGCTGGTGCGTGTGTGAGTCGGTGTTTTGCGGCGCCGGGAGACGGAGCTCAACGGGGGAGGAGAGAGAGAGCGAGAGAGAGAGAGAGAGAGAGCGAGAGAGAGAGAGAGCGTGCGGGAGAGCCGAAAAAATCCTGACAGCTACTGGGAGTTCAAAAGCTCCCTCTCTCTTCCCTTGCTGCCGGTTCCTTTCTCTCCCTCCCTCCCTCCCTCCCTCTCTTGCTCTCACTCACTCTCTCTCTCTCTCCCTCTCGCCTTGCTGTACATTCCTCCTCTTTCCCTCTCTGTACACCTCCCTCGCCGTCTCTGTGTCTTCTGCTACGCCCACAGGATAGATCCATTACCCGCAGGCGTGCAAACAAGAGCTGCTAATGTCTCCGCACCTAATGGGAGCGCAAGAAACTTCACACACTCGTGGAGCAAAAAAAAAAAAAAGGCGCCCCCGAATTTCCCGGCAGGCACCCACCACGGTAGCGCGCCCGAATTGAGACGGCGTGCACCGGCGGCTGGCGGCTCACGTTGACAGATGTTTTCACGTTGCAGCAACACCTCAAGAGGACACGGTAATGGTGTCAACCTCTGCAAAGTTGAGCACACACAGTCACCCCCGCTGAGCGTCACCGGCGCCAAAGCATCCAACCTTGGAGCTGGAGGCGAGGGGGTCTGTGATGAGCAAGGGATCACGGCGGTGGGGTTTTTGGGCGGGAGGGTGCATTTGCAGCAAGCTCCGGGTGGGAATAAAATAATCTTCGGCATGCCGGGATCTGGCAACAAACGCTCAGAGTGCATCAAAACACTCTTCGTCGCAAAGATTGCGGGGAAAAACGAATCAGCAGCACGGGCGCGGAATTATGCAGCAGTTTCCCCCCCCCCCTCCTCTGTTGAACCAGAAAGGCGCACACATCGAAACGCATCAAAAAGCACAAGATTATATGTATGCTGCTCTGACTCGGTGCGTGGGCTGCAAAAGCGACGTGTCAGTGCCTTTGTAATGTGAAGAAAAATAACAAGCGCGCTCGCTCATTCCTGCGCTAGCCACTGTGACGCACGCCACCGGCCATGGAAAAAGCAACACGGGCCACACGTCCCGTCCAAACTGCCTCCGGGAACTCGTCCGCAACATGCAGCGAGGCCACGTACGAGGGCTTATCCGCAGGGGGTCTGCCCCGAGCACCGATGGTGAACTCCGAAAAGAGAGTCTCACGGTGTCCTTGTGAGTCCAGATGCACTCGCTGGCTGAGAGCTTATCACGTATCCCCCTGCGAGGCTCGCCATGAGAACGTCCCTCGCCGGCGATTCACAAAAAAAGCGCCCACTGGAAGACGCCTCGACTTCAGGGCCGCGCCACCACTGCGGAGTATGGATGAGCGAGGGGTGATTTCGGGTCAACAAGTGAAGTGTCCTTCATAGACTTGGGAGGCTGGTTGCTCATTATCTGTATTCTCTCTCAAGTGGAGAGGGAGGCCTTCAGGAGAGGAAAGAAGTTCTCGGGCTTCGCGCTCTCGAGCATGTCTCTTGTGACCGGACTGAAAACACCGAGCACTTCTCCAGACCTGTTGCTCGAGTACGACCACAAACATGTGAAAGTCTTCAGAGGTCATAATTGGTTATGCCACTTGATGGGCTTTGGTTTTGCTGTGGCGGGGGGCTTTGAGAAGTGCATCTGATCCCTGACCATGAACTCAGGGTGAAGCTCAGCCCTTGAAACAAGAGCCCAGGGGGAAAGAGCCAGGTGAGGATCTAATTGCCTTTGACAACCATTAAACCTCCCCTATGGCGTTATTACTTGGAATGTATAGGCCTACCCATGACTTCAAACCGCACGGGGGCAAATTAGCGTTCTTGATTAGATGCGGTCTGCATACCTATGAGCTGGATGCGCCATGAGAACTGATTTCTCAGATGCTGTCTCTGGTGAAGTAAAGCCAGAGTGATATTATTGCCAGATATTAGCTAATCGGAAGGTGTTTAAGTGTGTGACGGCCGACATCGCAGCACAGAAATACCATAGACATGTTTGGGACAAATTAGAAGCAGTAGTTAGGTTTCCATCCAAAAAAAAGCTAAACTTTTGGCCGAAGAAAATGCAAATTAAAGTGTATTTTCATGCACTCCTGCAATTATTAAGAGTTGGCTCAACGAGATTAACAGCTGGTGGTGTTTATTCTTCAGCTGGGGGCCATTAAACCATTGCGCAAATTGTAAATGAGCATAAACAGAGGTGGGTGGAAACCCACCAATTGTTGCAATGACACAGTTTCATTGTGTCCACCAGGAGGCACCGACCGAAGTTTACTGAAGTTTATTTTTCAGCAGTAAACATATATACATGTAGCTTATAATTCCTTGATAATCCAACGGAAGGGACCCTGGTCAAAACTGTTTGCATTATGCTAGCTATCACTGTCTGATGAAAAGTTTGGAGGAAATTGAATGCCCAGCGCTCTTCACAACAACAACTGCAGCTGACATGGCTCTGTGCAAAACAAACAGCAGACACCTCTGTTTGCACAGCAGTGAATTTGCTCAACTGTTTGAAGGGAAATGGATTCCTACTAGTGTTTTGATAGAAACTGGTGTTTCCCGTGCAACAGGCAAGTAAATATTCTTCCGTTTGACATCAAATGGATATCCAGAAAAACTGCTCCTAGAAGCAATTATTAATCTAGTTTAATCTAACACCAAACCAAAGCAAAGTCTTTCTTTTATAATACATGAATGCCAAACCAAACTGTTTAAAACATACAGCAATCAATGTTCGCTTGTGCTTGGCTGGCGTTTTTAAACGTTAGCTACTTTCAACACATTAGAGCAGCCTGAGCCTCCCTCGCTCTCTGCTGCTCTCACAGCATTTCCTGATCGAGTAGAGGTCTGAAGTCCAGGTATTACAGGTGCACAAAACATTGTGTCACAAAGCAAACTCAGGACATAAGAAAGGCAGCTCAACACAATTCTACACATGCGAAAGCGTCCAGCTTTCAATCCAGCCAATTTCACTTTGGGCTACTTTGCTCCGTGAAAAATAGCTCCATAAAAGTGATTACAGCAGCCCGAAGCCGCTCAGTTCTCTACATTTTAAACTAAAGAGAGAGCGGTAATAAATGCCTCATAACTAAAACAGCTGCATGACTTGTTAAACTCTGTAATAAAAGAAGTACTCTAATTCTTGATAAGTGCAACCCAATATTCAACTGCTGGGAAGCCATAACCATAGCAACTAAATGTAATGAAACACATTATGAAAAACCGACAAAAAAAAAAATGTGAGGGGGATCTCTGCTCATGAGCTGACTTGGAACTCAGAAGCAAAACAAAACACACATGATTTACAACTTTGTTTAAAAGTTTGTAACTCACAAGACAAAATGCCCCGAATTAGCCCAAACAAAGCAATTTGGGAGGAACCATAATAAGGGGGGAACCACTAAAACTTGGAGTACTGTTGATTGAGAACATTAGAATATACTGGAGAGCAGTGATTGCAGAAAATCAACAAGAGAGGAGGCAGAGAACTTGTGCAATGCAAGCAGAAACTGTGCAGCTGTCGTGGCTTTTTTATGGCCATCTTAAATCCTGTGGCTGTACATGTGAAGGAAACCTGCTCAGAACCTGGAGCGTGTCAACAACAGCGCTGTTACTATGTGCCGGGACAATCCTGAGGAGATGTGTGGTGTGCCCCTTTGAGTACAATGTGTGGTCTGCGGGTGTGTCAGTGTGTGTCTGTGACTAATGCGTGGATATGCAGTACAGTACGCTGCGTCTCGGTTTGTTTTTGTGTCTGTTTGTGTGCTTTCCGAGCAGTTACGAGTTGTGGGAGCAGTGTGCGTGCGTTTTTTTTCTGTCAATATGAATCAGTGTGCATGAGTAATGCGTGCACGCAGAGGCCGCCGGAGAAAGAGGGCTCCTCTCGGCAGCGTTAATACGAGAAAACGCGAGCGCGATATTCAGTCGTGCAGCAGCGCTCATTAGCGAGGCCAAACAAACAGCGCCGCGGCTCCGGGCCCCGCACAAAGACCACTTTGTGAGCCCCCCTCGTGCCACAAGTGCGGCAGCAAACGCAGAGTTCAAGGCAACGGAAATGAAAGGTTAAAAAAGAGCCGAGAGCGGGGCAGAATGAGCAAGGGGGCTGGTTCAGCTGAAGGTCCACATTAGAGAAGCGTGTTCTGAATGCAGGCCCAGCAGCGTGGGACGCACAAAAGACTGTCAGACTTAATGAATATTATAATTCCCCTATGATTTCAACTTCTCTTAAAGCTGACCAATGGCAAATATGAATCGAATTAAAAACTTAAAATATGCGATTGGTCTGCTTCAAACACAATGAGAACAGTAAAAGAAATTAAACCTCTTGATGAAAAAGAGAAAAACTCGGTGCCTACCTCAAGGTCATCCAGTGAACGTGCCAGGCTGAGACGTTTAGAAGAGCGGCGTTTGGAGGCGCGGACAACACCCATACCCCAAAACCTGGAGCCCTGTGGGAATAAAGATAAGACCAGTGTTCAACACCCTTATTATTGTGTTATTTTTCTATTTCAATCGGGTCAGCAGCTTTTTAATCGTCATTATTGGGCTTGGAAAACACAAAAAAACTGAAAAACTACAAGGTAAAAAAGAGGTTATAATTAATAGTTTATAAGTTGAAAAAGTGGAATCACCCTATTTTTTTTTTTTTTACATATTTTTATATTGTATTCATACGAGAACGCTGCACTACCCACATGCTTTCACCTAAAATTCTTAGAAGTCAAATTAAAATATGATATGACTGACATAATGAAATAATATTCCAAGACCCAAGTGTTTTGTGTACAGTTTTTGAATGACGTCTGAAGGCTTAATGATAGAGTTACTCACGGAGTGTAGGCAACAATGAAGTTGTGGCACGAATACCAAAGTGAGGTTGGGCTAAGTCAGTTGAAGTCTGGCGAGAGCTCTGATTTTCTGTTAATCTGACAGAAATCTCTGCTGAAGTTTTCCATTTGCATATAATGGGGTTTATGATAGCACACAGTTTCCTCTAACATGCAGACTGGGCACATAAGCTCACCTGAGAGACAGAGGCACCAACTTCACAATCTTGCTGTCAAAAACGAGAGATCAGACAGAACACACGGCGGTGCTCTGCCTATCACTCCAGAGGAGATCGTGCAGTTTAACCAGCAGCCCAACTCTATTCTTATGACTCGAGAGGATGTGCTTGATGTTTGAACAAGAGTGAAAGAATTGCAGATAATTGCTGCTGCATGGCATGGGCTCTACCCTGTAATTTGCCTGGCTTCCTGTGCAAGATTGTCGTCTTTCTGATCTAATGCAAGCTTGGGGACAAAGACACGAAACACTTTTGAAATTGTTTCTGCTAAAATAAGGTGGAAAGCACTAAAAACACTGTCCATGAAAGTTCAAAAACGACATATTCTGGAGCTGAACTTGAATGAATACACATGTGACATAACCTAAAATGCACTGAATTTTGATTTGTAGCTGTTTCTGAAAACATGCTCACATTCATGTCATCTAATTGCTGAGAGAAACTCATTCAGACATACTGTGAACGCATCACTGATTTCCTGGCCGCTCATTTACGGGACTACATGGATACACAGGGCCATCTTGTGGGCAATGAGGACAGCAGCATTAAAAAAAAAAATCTGCTTCCTTCTCTCCACTGCACTCTGTGACAATGACATCATTGACTTACAACAGGTGCTTTCTGAGTTCAGTTCACACTCAACACCAATTGACTGTTGAAATAGTAGTATTGTGTTTCATTTTAGGTGCCACCAAAAACAGGCTTGCCAACACCCCCCCCAGTGTCTGGAAACTCAACTCCGTGTGACCATTTAATACTTCCTGTGTCGCTGCGTTAAACATGGAGCACAGAAACAGATGCTCTTGTCTCAGTGTGACTGTGCTCACAATGGAAGTATCTAACTGTGCGTAAGGATTTCTCATTAAAGCACGGCCACAAAATTGCAAAGACACAGTATGCATGAGCAAAGACAAAACATAAGACAAGTTATATGGTAAGGTGAATAGCCAAGAGTAAAACATTTTCACCTATATTTAAAAAAATAGTGATACATAATTTTTGACACTTCTTTGCTACACTTTTTGTAGCAAAGAAGTGAAAATGTAATTGACTAGCCAGTTAATTTTCATTTAAACGAGACAAAAACATATTTCTGCTGCACAAAATATCTCATCTTTGCCTTTGTTCTAAGAAATGATTGGATACTTTTTTATATTTCTAGTTTTGTTTTGTTTTTTTCAGTAAGTTGCTCATTTAACCACAGATCATCTGTGTGACCTGGCAAACCTGATCAACATTTGTCTGGAGCATTTAAGAAATGGGCTCTTTAAAATACTGCAGCTTTCAGTTTTTAAGTGTCAAAATTAATAATACTTACACTTTTGGGACCACCATCTTTCTTCTGTTTCTCTCTTTGGTCAAGAAACCTTTTGGTAAATTCCTCTCGGGGAGGGAGCATCATGACCTCAGCTGACTGGTACCTCTCGGAGGGGATCTGGCTCATGGGGGGAGGCAGGTTGCTAAGGCTAACGCTGGAGGACCAGCTGTTGTTGTTGGACATGACCTGAGGTTCAGGATCACTGCTTAGGACTTTTGGCCACTTTGGCTTTGAGAACCACCTTTGGCTACCTCTGAGAGGATCTCCGAAGAAGTTTGTTTTTTTATCCAAAGGCAGGGGAGGTGGCGGGGGCTTAAACTGAAACTCGAGTCTGGGTGGGGGACCTCCATAAAAGCTAGTTAGAGAATCGGGGCCAGGTAGCGACTCTGAAAGGGAATGTATGCTGGCACTGTTCTCTGGATTAAGTTTCTGACCAGTCTTGGAGAGATTTATTGGGGTGAGGTCTTCAGTCGGAGGATAATCCCATGGACAGCTGGGGAGGTGGGCCCCAGGGTGGTTTTGGACTGCAGAAGGGAAATCCCTGTCCGCTCTCTCCTCAGGGGGGGACGCATTTCCAATTCCACTGTCCCCATTGCTGCTTGCGCTGCCTTGTTTGCCAGTGCTGCCGTTCTCCTTGGCTTGCTGCTGAGCCTCCGCGTCCAGTTTGGCTCGAAGCCTCTCCACGGCCTCCCCCATGTCACTGTACAGGACTGTGACAAAGTGAAGAACATCTGGAGGAGTCTGAGGGAATTCCAGGCAGCCCAAGGCATCCGGATCTGGAGTGCAATCGAAGCCAAAGCGTCCGGCAATGCCTATGTGGTCCTCATGGTTTCCCAGCTCTGGGTCAATGAAGAAAACATGGCAGGAGGCTCTCAGAGGACCATCCTCTGGTACATGGCCATTAATTATGTGTGCTGTGGTGACCAAGCAAAAGAAACGTGGGTCTTCAGCACACACGGCCCCTAAAACCAGGTTCTCAGTAGGAAAGGCTGCTAAAACAGCTCCTGCGTCGTCACAAAGTCGCACACAGTCAAACATGACCTTCATCATCACCAGTGTATGGGTACTCTGCTCTGTTCCCAATTGACGTATTCGCTCCCGTATGGCTTTTAAACAGTCCTCCTCTGACTCTGTGGTGTTTAAAATCAGCTCTGTGGAGCTCAGGTAGCCCACCACCAAGGTCATGTTTAAAACACCCCAGTCTGGATTTACCTCTTCCGTGTCTGTAAACACAGAGTCTGTGTCCCCCACTCTGGAGGGTTCCTCCCTTGGCTGCTCTGCTAAAGAGCTCCAGTGTTGTGACCAATGCGACATATCAGGCTCTGACACCGGCCTCTGTTTGGTGGCAAACGCATGATTTGAGTTAAAGGAGGAATTGCTTGGATCGTGAGAGATAGTGCGGAGAACACTCGCCTTTTGGAAAATACCACTTTTCTGGCCAATCCCAAATTTTGCATCGTTGAGGATGGGGTTCCCCATGATTCGGCCGTCGGCGTGCACCACCATCCGCAAGGGGCCTTTGCAGCTGCCAATCAGCTGCACCACAGTTTCATGCAAAGCAGTGGATACATCACTTCCATTGATGGCCATGATGCGATCCCCCTGCTTGAGTCCAACCAGGTCAGCGGGACTTCCCTCCAGGATGCCGCTCAACAGGCATGGCCTCTGTCCCGAAATAGTAAAGCCATATCCTGCCCGACCACGGATGACCTCCACACCCCTGAGTTCACCGATCGCATTTAAATCCAGGCGCCTCCTCGCGCCCTCAGGCTGTCCCTGTATCCTCATCTTTGTTGTGTGTCGCTGTGAGATCCAGTGTGTGGGAACTGAGACACTTGCAGGTTGCCAACACTATTGTGTTGTTGTCATCCTACAGTTACACAAAGTGGGCCAGACAAGAAAAAACAATGATTAAAAAGCAGTTTGTTCACAGAATATCAAATTACCAAAACATAACAAAGGAATTTACAGGTAGGATTGCAACAGAGACATTGTGTGGTAAAATACTAATGTGAAGCATTATATCATAATATATCAGAAGAATTTATTTTTCTTGAGACCATTTGTTAAAGAAACAATTACAAAATGCTTTACACACAAAATAAGAGGCAGGGTGTTTCCATTTATGCAATTTATAAACCAAATAAAACGCTGCTATCAATCTTATTTTGGCAATTATCTGTCAGAGATGAGGCACACACCGCTTTTATGTCTTGACACAGCTTGCAAATGACTCCCACCCACCCCCCCAAAATAGAGTGCCAGCTGGCTCCTTTTTCACCAACAACACTTCAATGACAACCAGACTCCTCGGTTTCGGTCAACCACCGTGTTTTTAAAAGCTCCAATACTCCACACACCGCACAGGTTAAACATTTCAAACACGGGAAACACCCGACGACACCTTTCTGCTTCTGTGCGCCCTTTTTAAATGTTCAAATAAAGTTAATTCAAAGTCCGAAACTCTCACCACAACGAGGCTGCTCGAGGACTAACTTTCCAAATTACCTTTTCCAGGGGTGAAGAAAGTTCCGCAAAAGGCTCCCACCGTCACGCTGCTAAAAGTCCAAACGTTTACATTTTCACATTACACGCCCGTTTTTTTGTTTTTGTTCTTTAATTATTCAAAACAATATTTCCCTGCCGTGATTCAGTCGTCCATATGGCATTGCGCGAGAGCACCACCTTCCATTCACTCCGCGCGGATATCACAAAGCGTCTTTCATCGTAACCATGACAGCGTAACGTCTGTGGAACATGTGACGTCCCACTCTGGCCAATCACCACGCCCGTCGCTTTCAATATTCAAACGATTGGAGTGACGCTATTGGCTGGTATTGATGACAGTTCACACGGCTTATTTTTGCGCTAAGGTAAATCAAATTTAAAACCCAAGTTTTCCTAAATGACTGGCGCCTCTTAAATATAGAAGAGTCTGGGATCGAAAGCTCTGTAATCAACTCGAAATGTGTCACGGACTCACGGAGGAGCTCAATAAATCTTAAAATGCAAGGAACACATTCAGTGCTGATACTTTCTAAATACAATCAAAGAATATATGAATAAATAGGTCTTACCCGTATGAATTTGCTACTTCTGCGGTATCCCTCCCTCAGCTCACTTTGCATGTGGGTCGCCCCTGTCTCTCCTACTCCGGAGCAGCAACAGCACTTTACTGCACATGGTCTGTAAACAATACCTCTCTGGTCAAAGGGCTGCAACGGTTGCACACATTGTCACATGGCTTTACTGCAGCCAGTGCATTTGCAGAAACGAGGGAATGGTGTTATAATAAAAATAACCACAATAACATAATGCACAGATAAATAGTCTAATGCCATTTTTGCCATGAAGTAGACCTAATTAGTTTATGTCTTATTTATTGTTGGAAACATCAACATAACAAGTTGCAATATCGGGTATGCAGTCCTATAGGCCTATCTCGAACAAACATCGCTGTATTTTCATTTTCATGAAGCAGTGACTTCCACAGAGTTGGTGTAGAGTGTGATGGAGCTAACTTAATCCCCAGTTTCTCCAAATCCTCTTAAAATAGGCTGAAAGGCAAAGACCTTAAGATTTTGGCTCTATCAGGACTTACCTTCTGTGTTTTTGCATTTCAGTAATTAACCTGCAGCAACAATGAAAGACAAGGAATGATCATAGACTGTGTGTTGTTTTATTCAGCATAAATGCAAACAAGAACAGGACATCTTTATGTATTAAAGTATTGAAATCTCAGGGGAAAAATGTGTTTTCTTCTGCTTCTGTCATGAAGTTCACATTTATATCTAATCCTAAAAGCACAATTCCACCCAAGATTAAACACTGTATATGTTATTTGTTTGTCCTTACTCAGTCCAATTAGTGTGCAGGCAGAGTGCCAATCTGTGTGGTCACAGTGATGCACAATCCAAAATTGGTGGATACAAATAGAGGAATGAGTTAATGGATTTGTCAGATTTTTATTCATTGCATCTAAATGAGATTCACCTACTGTATCCGTTGTGCTACTCAGCACAGAAAAGACATTGTCTGCAGTTTGTGTTGGTTATGATGCCACTTGCTGACAGCTCCTTTCCCTATCACTTAAACAGCAGCAGAGATTATTGCCTCAACTCCTGGTTCATAATGCTACAAATTGCCCTGTTTTGGCACCAAACCGTCCAAACTTGTAATTATCTTGGCACAGTGAAAAAATGAAGTGACAAGATAAGTCTGTTTTTGCAAGGCTGTTGTTCCCACAGTGATTTTAATAGGGTGCTTGACAAATGATCAAGAAAAAGGATCTGATAGAATCATTTGTAGTACAATGAAAAATCTGATTGGAGCCTGAATTACGGTCGATATTAAAGTCTCAGCTATGTAATTCTGATTATTAACACGGCAATCTTCCGTTAATGATGTTCAGGCTGACGACACCCTCAGAAATTGTAACAGCATATTTTTGTGCCTCTCCATGCCACTGATAAAAGCTATACTTGTATACTTATATGCAACATGATGATAAACCTTAGCAATGCTGAATGTTAAACTAAGAACTAAAAAATATATTTCTATATTTTTGCTTCAGCGTGGCTATAGGTGAGGCAAGACCACGATCTCTCCAAGACAACCATAACCGTCACACTTCATGGCTTCGCTGGATCTTTGGCCCCACTCTGACCCCAAGATGCTGATGTGCTGGAGGGAGGCTGGATCATCTTCTCCAGAAGGTTCATCATACGCTCCTGCAGTTGCAGACACTGGACCTGGAGGAGGTTCTGCTGGTGCATGGCTCGGCGGACCTCCCTGCACGTCTCCTCTATGGCCCGGCTCGATCTCCTCTGTTGCTGCAACATGGCCTGCATCACCTGAAGTTTCTTTCGCTTCATGGACAGGTGCTTGTTGGCGTGCCTTTTCCTGGCCGAAGTAGGGTGGGAGCTGTGGAACAGACAGAGGACCTTTAAGGCCTTGTAATAAGAGATCCACTATCAAGTCAACATTTTTGAGAGGAGCAGACCTAAACAAAGTAAAACCCCCAAACAAAACAAAAACAAAAGTTGGACCCAGCTGAAGAAAACCACAGCAAAGTTTGTTTTGGCTAAAGCTAACATCATGGGAATTCAGTTTGTTATCCCACACAAATAAGGCAGCTGCAGCTAAATCCAGTCAGGAGAATAAAAACAGCTAAACTAGTCCTGCCAAAAGGTAGTCTGTCTTGTTTAACTAGACTAGCACTGTCATCTGAGCTTTTGATTCCAGTCTAATTCATTATTCGTTGTGGTTAAGCTACTTTTAAACTGTTCAAGGTGAGTATTATCAAATGGCAGATGGAAAGCTTTAAAAAGTGTGAATTTTGCATGATGAATTGTATTGAATTTTCCTCTCATATTACCTGAAGCATATTCCCTCTATTGTTATCAAAAGGCAGATGGAAAGCTTAAAGAAGTTTTTGCAAGGTATGCATTTTTTGTTGTGAAATTTATATGATATGATACATGCAACAGTAAACACATGTAACAACACCAGTACAGCCTTGGGTCAGTATGTCAGCATCACTGAGGAGGAACAACTCTGGTGGATTCCTTCCCTCAAACATTTAAATACAAAGGTCACTTTATCAACTTCTCGTTATCTTTATCAGTCACACACGCACTCACACACACACATGCACCATGTGTCCTGTCTTGTTCCCGTTACCTGTCGCCTTGTGTGTGCTCACTGTCAGAGCTCAAAGAGTCCAGCTCTTGCTTTATCTCCATCTCATCCGAGGAGCCTGTGTACTCTGGCAGGAATCCTATCATCCCCTCCTCTGACAGGGGCACCAGGTTGTCTGTGGACTGCGAGGATGTGGAGGGGCCTGCAGCGGAGCCCTGGAACTCCAAAGAGTTCACCCGCCCGTTCTCCAGCGGCTTGGAGAGGATCTTCTCGATGGGCTTATAATAGGGCCAGTCCGGTGCCTCCCTGCTCTCGCTGGCTGTGGATTTTAGTCGCCTGTGAGAGATCAAAAATAGATGTTCAAAGTCATGCAACAGCTGGAGTTTGAAGTCATAACTCTGATTGGACATCATGGTGCACTTGCCTGTACTGAAAAGACATGTTGGTGATTTTCATCTTGATCTCCTCTTTGAAGCGCTGCTCTCCGGTCAGCTGGAAAAACCTCTGGGACATCTTCTCGTAAACCTTGGCGTTCCTCTTGCTCATTTTCAGTTCGTGGTGGTGTTCCTCCCACACGTACAGGAGGGCTTTCATTTCACCGTCGGTCCAGTTCGGGGCCCGCCTGTGTTTCTCACTGTGGCCTGGTATTAGGTAGCTGAAACCATCCTCTGTTGCCATTTTTGAAATGGTTCTCTTGGCCTGTGTAGGCTCTGTTTGCAGAGATGGGAGGTTGAATTTGAAAGCCTTTTACTCTTCTAAGAGCCGTGTTGAATCTGCAGTGGGGGAGTGATACATGCAAGAAGGCACACACACCGTCCTGCCTGTGCCCTTCCCCCTAGCCTAGCTGAAAGAGCACTCAAAATGGGGCCTAAGGCAGGAGAGGAATCCGGTTAAAAGCTTTTAGTGCCGCATGATGTCACCGTGACATCAAGTTGCCTTGGCAACAGTGAGGGAGGGCCTTCATTTTCCCTCCCTCTGCCGTAACCACTCCCATCCGCTCTCCTTTTTCCCCTCCACGCTGCTCCACTGGCAGCACAAAAAGCTTTTAGCTGAAAGGCGGCAGTGTGAGCGCATGTGATTGCTGACAGTTTTGAAATATGAGCCTCTGGGGAGGAGGAGGGGGGAGAAAAAAAGAGAACTGAGACCACGGGTATGTGTTTCCCTGGCAACAAGGCACTGGATCTGGTAGTCAGCCAACACACTGCTCCATTTAAAAGCTTTTAATAATAGACAAGTCATTTTGAGACAGGGAGAGGGAGGATTTGCTTCATCTGGCATGATGAGGAAGAGAGGAAAACACTTCCAGCCTGCAGTTTAGACCTAAAAGGCAAGCAAAAGCCTTTCACTGAAAAACGCTTCAGGTGGAAATAACATCAGACGGAATGGCAACATGTAGTGATCAACCAGAGGCACCCCTGCAATGCAATCCAAAATGATGACTGCTGTAATCAGCTCTCTATTCATAGCTGCGGGGTGCAGACAATGGACCCCTGCAGGAGGGATTTCTCCGACCAGTTGGAGGCCCCTCCCCCCACTTTGGGTCTCAGCAAGGGGAGAATCTCCATCTACCCCCACCTCATGCATCCTGAACGAATCTACCACATTATGTGGGTTTTTACGGTTTTTTTTGGGGGGGGGGGTTTGCCTGGCCTTACACTTCCTTCCTCTCTACCTCTCTCTCTGTTCCCCACATTACTGCGCCAGAGACCACACTGACATTTACACAAATACAGTAAAACCCAAATCGACCCTGTCTCTGCAGCATTTCGCCCCGCGCTTTATCATTCCATATTTACGCATGCCGCCTGAAAAGCACGGAAATGGTGGTGCATTAACACAAGTCGTCCATCTTCACTTCATCTTTATTAGTGCCACTAGTTGCTGTCAGTCCGGCTTAACTCCGTTCTGGCCTGATTAGACCCTTAACCCATCTGTTCCTCAGTAACCTGACAGGCGGCTGGTGCGTTTTCATACTGCAAATTGGCAGCTTTTCCCAATCCATCACATCTGTCACTTAAAGACAAATGTTAAGCTCCACTATTGCAGAAATGGAGCAGCAACTGAAAGTTGATGTGAAAGGGTTTTTTTTTGAGTGTTTTTCACTGTTGCCTCCTGTGTACTGTCAATAGGCATGTGTCTCAAAAAGTGAAGAAATATAATTGTTCTTTTGTGTATGGGTTCATATTCATCACTTCACCAACTCCTAAAATACTGTTATTTTTGGCTTGCAATTATGCTTGTTTTCCACTGGTAATAAATCAGTGTTTTCTAAATAAGTCATAAAGCAGATCTCAAATGCTCATGTTCAAATAAATACTTGCTATTTCAGTTAATACACGATCACAGCTTCCTACTAACCCTTGTCTGTTTCACCATCGTGACTGAATCCTCTTGTTGGGGTTCACTATAATTGTGTTTAATTATCTCCGTACATTTTTTCATTCATTAAAGTAGAAGCAATCCAGACTACTAATCCAGCAGCCAGACTAATCTACAGATAAACTGGTCATGTGCCACTCATGTCTCCAAGTTGGGAGACAGTAATGCGGGTTATCTATAAAAATCTAACAACGTAGATTTCAAATGATCTAACAGTAAATATTGGATTTATCAGGTATTTGTTGGATCAAGCTGCATTAAGATCTTATTTAGTAAGCATTTAACAGTTTCAAACATCACCATCTACATACTGTTACTCAAAGTAAAACTCCATTCTCAGTTAAAACAAATTTTTATCCGTTTCAAATGAAATTTATAATGCGATAATGAGTGCAAAAAGTGAATAGGACATGTGATTTTTATCTTTCTGTAAATGTACAGTGGGTTGTCTCCAGTACAGTCAGTGGAAAAACTGATTTCATCTCTTCAGTTTCATAATCCCACTGCACTTAATGTTTGTACTTCATGCACAGCGTTCTGAATACTGTAACTAGTTTCTGCAGTCTTTTTTCCATGAATATTTATACAAAGGCTTAAATCGAATGAAAAGATGGCTTCACAGCAAACCCGGCGGTACCATAGCTGCACAGACTGCACAGATTAAAAAAAAAACCTACAGGGATGGTGTGTCTAAACCAGCTCTTAGAAAGAAAACTTAAAAAGCCTGTGTTTTATGTGTTTAAAGATTTATATCACGATCCTTGGAAACACTAATAAAGTATAAAGGGGACTCTTCAAAACCTCATGATGCATCTGGGGCCAAAAAATATGAGTCAAACATGCAATACAAAACCACAGTTACATTTTGAGTCGCATGTTGCCACAGTGAGATGTGATGTATCATCCACGGGTTCAGATAATCCTGTGTGCTGGTACGCCTACGCAGCGTTCGGGGGAAGACACGAAAAGTTGGATTCATGAGCAAACAAACGCAGTCTTGCTCAGTTCAAAACAGCTTCCTGCTGCTCCTTGGTCTGCTACGACCACTGTCTTGTGGTGACTAATATTTGCTAACGTTAGAAAACTGGTTTGCTGTGTTGATTTTGTGCTCCTGTTTCACAGTGTTTCAGCATTTATGACCATTATCTCGTGTTAGTCACTTGCGGCCACGGTATCTGCCTATGATCGCAAGTTACAGTTGCACCATAACGCAATAAAAGTTGTCATTTAGATAAACATTACACAATAAAAAAAGTCAACATGACATCACATAAAGGAAATAAAGTTCTGTTATCTTTTTGAACCTTAGAAAAACGTTTAATGCAAATTTGTGCACATAAAACACATACATACAGTACAGTGCATACATAAAGTATCATAAAGTATAAATGCTTTTAATGTTGGCCTACATTAGTATGTCAGCACATACTGCTGTACATCTCACCTAACATACCTCTTAATAAACCGGTCCACAATGGACCAAATGCGAACTGACTGGACCACTCTGGCCAAAGCTGGATCCACAACGAGAGATAGTCTTCTGCACCTGCTCATGGCAAAAACTCAACATGACAAAAACAACTGATGACCACTATTGTAGTGTGATTAGAGCATTTGAGGCTGGTGTGTGTGTCCTACACAAAAATACAGTAGATACAAGCTGTCCGGCTTTGTTTTGATACTAAGTAGAAAGCTCTGTGCAAATCTGAGCTCAGGCAGGAGGTCCAATCCTAGCTTTTTGGGTATTTACTCCTCCTGGGGGGAATGGTATAATCCATAGTAGCTTTTCCTCTATCAGTCCTTAATATTAACGCAGATACAAGAAGACATAGAAAGCTATTAAATGCACCCATGCTCTGAGGGCAGAACAATTAAGGAATGTCAGTTTGTGAACCTATCAAATACAAAATACTGAAAATGATTTTTTTTCTTAAAGAAAGGGGCTGGTAAATGACATATAAAGTGTCAGGCAAACTCCGGTACACCAGCAGCTTATCTTCACTTCACCCCACGTCTCAGTCTGTCACGCCACACCCAAAAACAACACAAAGGAACACACCATATAAAACAAAATGTCAAATTAAAATATAAAAACATGATAGAATGGAAACAATATCATATAATATATCAAGTATTCATAATATACAACAATACAATTTAATAAAAATCAAACCTAAAAAGGAATGTAGTTCTGGAAAAGTACCACTAGAGGTCAGCAAATATTCATGCTCAGATATCCAGTTATACACTTGAAATATTTATCTGCAGTGAAAAGTTTCTTCTGCTTGTGGACTAACACTTCAAAAAAGACTCACGGACCCACCTTCATTTCTCCAGGTGAACCTCCTCTCAGTTCCACATAGCAGCAGTAGTAGTGGTAAACACTTCATCAATTCAGCAAAATTCATTTAGTTACATTCTTGATATGAAGTCTCACAGTATAAATGTTTTTTCCTTAAATCTAACACTGACTTGTATGTGCACAGTGGTCTCAAATGTCTCACTGAATAACATCTGCGATCGTGACACTGTTACTGCATCGGGAGAGAGAATGAATTCCCACGTTATCGGAACTGACTCATGCAGTCGAAAGAGAAATTTCATTCTCAGCAAATCCTGCTCAAACAATTTCTGAAACGTTCCTGTGAAGAGTTTTGATTTCTTTTTTTTTCTTTTTTTTTAAAGTTGTTTTCCATCTCTGGTGGTTCAAGTTCACTCTGCTCGGTTTGTCAGATTTTGAAAATAATTCGTCTGCCCGGCTGTGGATCCCTTCCCAGGACTCCGGCCTGGTTTCTCGTGTCTTCGGCGTCTCGAATGTCTCTGCTCAGTCTCTGGGTAGACACTCCTCCTCGGTGATGCCCTGAGCCTTGAGCTCCTCGAGGACGTTGTCCAGGTGGCCGGGGTCGGGGTAGCCGTGGCCCGTCAGGTTGGAGCCGAACTCGGTCTTGTGGTGCACCTCGTTCCAGATGACCGTGTCTGACTCGCCGGTGGTGCTGGACGTGCCCACGGAGAAAATGAGCCGGCGGTCCCACGCGACCAGGAGGAGCCTCAGAACCTGGATGAAGAGATGAAGAAGGAGAAGATGACGCTTTATCACAAAAATCCACGTGAGTTTGGAACCACGCATCAAGTCAGACAGTAGGGAGGAGCTCTTGTTTACCTTGCGTCCCTTCTCGCTGTCAGGGAGGTAGCAGTGTCTGGGGAACCCGCGGGCAGTGAAGGGTTTGCCTGGATTTGGGTGCTCTGGGCCCTGAAAAGCAAAAGCAGGGTCTATCACATCGTCCAAGCAAAACCAATCACACTTCATGTGTCATGCAAACATGGGTATGACTTTACCTGGATGCCAGGAGGGATGTTATAAATGATCCGGATGGTTTTGCAGTCTGGATGGCCAGGTAGCGAGTGGGGGATGACGTGGTACTCCATCTTGCCCGGGGGCTGGTTGCCAGTCTTGACCCCGTAGATGGTCTTGCAGGTGGGACACTGCAGGCTGCCGTCCTTGTTGCCATTGTTGTACATGGCAACGAGGCACTGGAGGTGGTACTGGTGACCACACTGAGCCAGGCGGCCCACCGACTCGGCCCGGGAGATGCCCCCCACACCGGGGCCTTTGTAGCCCGATGGTCCGGCCAGGGCCTCCATGCAAATGGTGCAGTCCTGAGATGAGGGGACGAGTA
>JBCAUF010000092.1:12187469-12199291 GCA_038406115.1 Haemulon aurolineatum
AAAATATATCCATGTTGATGGACAATTTGCTCTCAAATTGTAAAGGTTTTTGCGATTGTGTGTTGCGTTTCCATGGAGAACTAGGCGGAGTAATATTTTTAGTGATGAGTCAGGCGTGCCGTAATGCTGATTTGAGCACGTTCTAAATGTCTTGTTGACCAATCAGATTGCTTGGTCGGAACTACATGTTGTATAATTTTATATTTGTACATTTTTCTGCAGTGGTTCCAAATTTTCAATAATAATAAATAAATAAGCCTCTTTTTTTTTTTTTTTTGCTTTTTGATCAACTTCTTAAAGCAAAATTTGAACCAGTTTCTGTCTGCCTTGCAGGAATAAGCATCCATAAAGTGTACATTATGGTCTTATTATATGTTACAGAAGACTGTGCATAATATGACCTTACCTTTTAGCGAAAAAGACAAAAACACAAATCCATTGTCGATCAGCTGATGAGGCGGTTTTTTGCATTGAACAATATTTAGCTTGCCACAAATCCACAAACGGCCATGGATGACAGCCCTTGTTTCAATTCAAGGCCGAGTATTTTGTCCTGTTTTCAGTTTAGTTAGTAGACGGCAACCCAAACATTGGTCACATTCACGAGATGATGCATTGTTTTTATTTCACAAAAAGCTCAAGGTTTTGTAACGGCAGCAGCTGTGGTGGTTGTTTCGGGCGAGGCACCTTCGCAGTGAAACACGAGGTGCGTTTACATGGGTCCGAAAATCTTACTTATGATCGGATTCACAGGTCAGTCGAATTCAAAATGTCTAATGTAAACACCTTAAGCGGATCCAATTCACCCAAATCTGATTTGATTTCCGATTGGATTGAAAGAGGTAGTCTATGCTGGTCGAGAATACGCTTCATGCCGCATATAAATGGCTGAATGGAGTGGATCGGCTCGATGGAGTGGATTATTCATTCTGCACATGCACGCCATTGTGCGCCCGAGAGTCACGCATTGACCAAATAAATGAAAACAAAACAAAATAAGCATCCCCAGCAAAACACGACGTGGATCCATTTCTCCAGATATAAACACGGAAGATCACCTCTTCTTCTCTTGCACCTTTGCAGGTAGTGGGAGTGAGACTTTTTTTTTCTTCTTCTTCTGTTGGATTTGATTCGCGGCTGGCATCCAGCTCACAGGTGCATTGCCGCCACCTACCGTACTGGAGAATCACACATTCATGAGACCTTATGCGCACGTGATGAAACTATATAATCGGCTCGAGCTGGGCTCATGTATACAGATCGGATCTGATTCATTTGATCCGATTGTTTCAATCAGATCAGGGAAAACACTGCATGTCACCAGGTGATTGAGAGGAGCGTCACCATACTCTACCCTGAAAGTAGGGGGCAGCAGTAATGACATAATAATAATACTATACTATATACTATACCAATACTATATTATAACGTGTAAATGAAAGTTTTACATTCAGTCAACATTTCAGTAAAAACAGTGCAGCGCGTTCCACGTTTTGTGACCGCCACTCCCCTCCACCTTTGCTCTGCCACAGCGAGGGAGCCGAGACCATGTATTACTTCACGGCCCTGGCGCTGACCCTGAACGAGCCCGAGGACGGCGTGGCGCCCACCGACAGCCGCCGGCGGCCCGACCAGCGCCTGATGGAGGACGGCCGCTGGGACGAGGCCAACGCCGAGAAGCAGCGGCTGGAGGAGAAGCAGCGCAGCGTCCGGCGCGAGAGGGAGCGGGAAGCGGCCAGCCAGCGCACCTCCAGCCAATCGGAGGAAGGTGAGAGCCCGGTGTTTGTTCACGTCTTTATTCTCTCTGTATTCCTCTCTACCTTTTTTTTTTTTTATGGGGCAAGTCTTGGAATCAAGGGGTAAACAATCTCTGTGATCCCCCTTTTCTCTTCCAAAAGCTGTCGATGAGGATTCTCTTACTGACCCCACCTTAAAAAGCAAGTACTCCTCTTTTTTTGTTTCTTTTACGGTCACCTTCTAATTCTTTAATTTCTGTGCCAATCCTCCATTTGGATTGGTTTCTTTTCTTTTTCTTTTCTTTTTTTTTTTTTTTTTTTGGTGACACGGTTCTTCTCTCTTTACAGGCGCACCTCATGAGAACTACCAGGCACTTTGGTTCGAACGCTGTGAGGACCGGATCACAGGCGAGGCGGTTCACATCTACAAGGGAGGCTACTGGGAAGCGAAGGACCGAGGCAGCTGGGAGGGCTGTCCGGACATATTTTGACCTCGGCATTGACTGCAAAGTGCCCCGAAGAGACTGATCTATAGAAGCTGGCTGACGGATAGCACCCTCAAAGGCTGGCTCGCCCCTTCCACTCCCCCCCCACACACCCCTACCCCTTTCCCACCTGCACGGATGGCCACCTCCCTCCAGTGGCTCTCTGTTCTAAGAGATCTCCTGGACGGTCACTGCCGTCTGACTCCAGAGGGCGAGCAGGGTTTCTCCTCTGGCCTCCCTCGTCTCCATTTTGGTTCCTGGTCTCCTCGAGTCCCCCCCCCCCCACCCCTCCCCCATTGCTGTCACACACCGGAGAGTACTGGAATTTAAAATGTTGGCACTGCTTCGACTCGGGAGTCAGGCGGAGTATAAGGCGGAGGAAATGAAACGGGCAGTGCTTCCAAATCTACAGTAGATCATTCTTTTAGTCTCTCTGCTCAAGTCTGTTCAGTCTCTCAGACCATGAGCAGAAGAGGTTTTGTGCTGATAACACCCTGTGAGATAATGTAGTGTACCTATTGTCATCCACAGCATTGTGTGCTTTGGTAATAACTCTTTAAAAAAATGGGGGTAAGACCTGATTAATATATACATTTATATATAAAATACGATCAAAATAATTTCATTAAAATGTCGACTGGTGGCCTTCAGAACATTAGCGAGGATTTCTTGTTTATCTCTCTGATTTAGTGTCTTAATGTAATGAAGTGAAGGTTCTAGTGTGCTTGTGTGTATGACTGCCTATCTGCTCTTCCATCACTTTGTAACAGCGCCACGGTGCAGTATGCTGTGTTTAAGAAAAAAAAAAGGAAAGAAAGAAAAGATAAAAGAAAGGATTGTCCAAAATACTGGGCGAACCTCCACACTGTCATGTTTTATAGTTAGAAGATATTTCTTTTTTGTCCTTTACAAAGGCCTGATGGAAATTTGTCTTCGCCTTAGAAATGAGCAGCCTGCTCTCACTCGTATTTACGTCACACCGGACAGTTGTGGCTGGTTTCTCGTACAAACATTCAAAACTTTGAAGAAATAGTTGGGGTAAGAGTACAGAGCTGCCAAAAGGCAAAATGCTTGTTCTGATGCTGAGAAAATTTCACCTTAGTGCAGTTTTATTCAGTAACAGTTAATGAAAATAGCTATTTTCACAGGATTGGAATAATGTGTAGCCACTTCATGGGTAAAGTGAATTGTCATGAAAAGTGTGGGATACATGGTGTCATGTTTGTGTTGAGAGGGCTGCAGATTAATGAACAAAGCAGACAATTCAAAGTAAATGCAGTGATGAAAACAAATGTTACACCATCATGTACCTACTGAAGAGTTCATACATATGCAAGTACATCTTGACACCAAAAACATGGGATATAATGTGTGCGTGAGGGCGTGCGTGTGAGTGAATTACATAATTTTGTTTTGTAAGTGTACTTAAAAATGAAGAATAAAGAAACAAAGAAGCATTGCAAATAACTATGATTTTATAAATGTATAGAAATTCATATTATAGTATTGATAACTGTAAGGTAGTTTTTTTTTCTTGTATTTTTGGTTCTTCTCACATTATTGGAAGAGGGCCATTTTCATTTTCAGAAAAAAGGGAGTTTCCATAATTACCTGAGGAGGGAGACATGACATTGTTCAGTATTTTGTATTAACAAAGAAAAAGAATCTGTAATAAACAAATGCTGTGATGTCAAACAAGTAGCTTTTCATCCTGTCCTTTAATTTGTTCCAACTTTACAGTAAGTTATTAATCGGGTAACACAATTAAAGATTTGCCAAATCAGTTCTTTGGGAATTCCTGTACTCATCTTCAGTAGGAGCTTTGGATATGATGACATATGTTGTCAATAAAATAATAAAAAACAACAAAAATATGCTCACATTACTTTGTGTATATAATCTTTCCTCAACATATACTTTATTAATTTTTTCATAGCGTGAGAAAAAAAAAACAAAGCAAATAACGTGTGTGTTTTAGAAAGCTAGATCTCTTTATAGTATAGAAATGCTGATCATAACATGTTTCAAACAAATATCTCAGTCTCAGTCAAGAATTAGGAAAATAAGAATTTTGGAACCTTCATAGCTTGTGTAGGTCTATTGTTACTAGCTTATGCATTGTTTTATTTACTGAAATGTCACAAACAAATTGGATGGATAGCCAGGGAATTTAGTAAAAATCACCCCCAGGATCATCAGGCCAAAATTGTAATTTGTCCAATACTTTGGTTGAAAACCAAAACACCTCCTTAACTAGTGACAATTCCATCATCCACAGCTCTACTTTTCATGTATGTTAGCATACAAACTCACTTATGATGATGGTGAATGTGGGAAA
Organism: Haemulon aurolineatum; assembly: GCA_038406115.1. NCBI lineage: Eukaryota > Metazoa > Chordata > Actinopteri > Lutjaniformes > Haemulidae > Haemulon > Haemulon aurolineatum. Next base: position 12,192,029 of record JBCAUF010000092.1, read on the forward strand.
CATTATAGCTGCTAAACATCAACCCGTTAGCATGCTGATATTAGCATTTGGCTCAAAGTGTAAAGAATGAAATGATCGTGACCATTCAGAAAAAAAACGGGTATTTGACAAGATTCAACCTTCTATTTGAACCTTTTCAACCTCCTTGTATTTATAGTTAAAGATTGAATCTGTGCTCTCTTTAAATCACCAGCTGGTTCTGCGAGGAGAGCTGTTTCTTTCACTGCGCACATCACAGGCGCCTCTCCTGCTGTGTCATGCCAGCAGATTTATTTTCAGCCAATTTTCTGAAAGGCAGACTGGAACCTACCATCCTATACATGGGGCAGAGAGAAACAGGGAGTTGGGGAAAGTTGGGGAGGGGCTCTGCATTTCGGCAGACCTCGCAGCGGTTGGGACCAAAGGAAGCGACCAATACACCGCGTCACACTCAGGACACACCCTGCCTATGATACAGTGTGGTACAGTGCAGTGCAGTGGACAAGAGGTGGTAGAGAGACGGTGAGAGTTTGCATAACAGGCAGCTACAGCCTGGTCAGAGGGAGGGATGGGAATGCTGAATCAGTAAAACTGCATGAATGCCGGGGAGAGGGTTGAAGAGGGTAAACGGCAGGGGGAGAGGGAAGAGAAAGGTAATGGCTTGGGTAAGATGTGCAGTATGACGTTTCGTCAGTCATTTCGTCTCTTTATTTGTGAATGCGGAGCTGACAGTTCTGTTTTACCTCAAGCTCTCCTCAGTTCGGGGGCTTTGAGCAGACTTTTAATCTCAGCGTTGCTTTAGGGTGCAGTACATTTCAAGGTTTTAAAGCCGGGAACTGCCCCTTTACAGTTTTCAGCAGGCCAGAAAAAACAAGGTAAGGTTTCATAAATCAATCTCTGCTTTGTGTTGCAGTGTTGTCTACAATGTACCCAGTGACATCAACACTGGGGTAACTGATACCCCCCACTGAGTGGAACAAGAATCAGCTGTTTCAATACTGAATAAGAAAAGATATACGTGGTGTATGAACAGAGAAAATGTAACTCAATCTGTGCATGTGCTGCTCAGAAGTTGTTGCATAATATACAGCAATATTCAGGGACTGCAAAACCATTTTCTTTGCATACACCCTCAAATTCTTGCACTTTTTCCCCACTGTATCTCTGTCTGCTCTCAGTCAGATGGAGGTAGACAAGGTGGTGTGTTTACCGAGGTTGTCCCGGGTGGCTGTATGTGGTGGTACCCACGGCAACGAGTTGTCAGGTGTGTACCTGGTGAGAGAGCTGCTGAAGGCAGAGAAGAAGGTGATGGAGAGGGAGGAGGAAAAGCCCGTGCCGGTGATGATGGTGCTGTCGAACCCATGGGCTGTGCAGCAGTGCCGCAGATACATCAACACTGACCTAAACCGCTGCTTCACCCAGGCCGCGCTCACGTAAGGCGGCGTTGAGATGGTGGTCTTGCTCAGGGCAACAGTTCTGATGATGGCAGACTGTAATCCGTTTGTTTCTCCACCTCTCAGTGCTCCCATATCAGACATGGCCCCCTACGAGATGGTGAGATCACGAGAACTGAACGCCAAGCTGGGTCCCAAGGGAAGTCCCGAGGCAGTGGACCTCGTGTGCGACCTCCACAACACCACAGCCAACATGGGCCTGTGTCTCATCGCTTACTCCGACTGCGACTGGATCTGCCTGCAGATATTCAGACACCTGCAGGCAAGCATAAATGATTCCCACACAGTAAAGTGAAATCAATGCACTTTGCGTGTTTGACAAACTGTCCAGAATGGGCTACACTTCAGTGGAACAAGAGTTGAGGGCTAGAAATCCAAAATTAAGCCTGACATGTCACTTTCAGAGGCAGATGCCAGATATACCAATGAGGTACATCCATTTTGATGTCCCCAGTGAAGAATCATATTCCCTCGATTCAGTCGGGAAGCATGGCTTTGGTATGTTTTTGTTTCTTTTAATGTAACACCAGCTCATCAAAAGCATCTTAATGCTGGATAATGTGTAACATTTGTCACCTTGAAATCCATTTTCTGCAGCCATGGAGATTGGCCCCCAACCCCACGGTGTGGTGAGGTCAAACGTCTATACAGCAATGAAATTTGGTGTGCAGCACATGCTTGATTGGGTCCGTTTCTTCAACTCAGGTGCAATTAAGCGTAGCACTTTTGCTTTGATACACAGCTCCAAAATTGCATAGGTCTTACAACACTTGCATATCTTTAAAACCTTTTTTTTGGGTCCTGTTTTAATTCCTTTTCCTGCTTGTTCTGCTTTTAATTGCCAGGTACAGTTTTTGAAGGAGGATTTGTGGACGTGTTCACCATGGTCAAGCACATTGACTACCCGAGAGACAGTGAGACTCGCAACATCACAGCAGCCATTCACCCTCAACTCCAGGTACAGGCGAAAAGTACAGGAATGCATAGTTATGTAAAATAAGTGTGTGACCTCAAACGCTTGTCACGACTTCAAGTCAAAGGGTAGGGTGAGGCATACTGTAAAATGGCTTTATTCTTACGTACAGTCATGACAGGGTGTGACGTCCAGAGAGTGGTTTTCATACCATTACCAGTCTACTATAATTAACCTCAGACAATTAGGCTACCTTTGTGAGTAGATGCCATCAAGTGCATCTTTTTCGTCCAGAGACTCCACTGGATGACTCACAAACTATTTTTATTTTGCAGCATCATTTTATTTTATTTTAATCTTATCAAGTAAGAAGACAGGTGGATCTATTTTAAAGGATGAATGGACTAAGAAAAGTACAAACAATGTATTTGTGTGAAGGAGTGATCACAATGCAGGTAGCAAATATGATAACATCAGGAGTAAACAGAAAAAGGAACTGCAATGGAGTTGTTGTATTCATACACTGGATCGTGTTTGTTTATTTTAAGCACACCTAATGATAATAATGCTTCTTTATTCGCACGACAGGAACCTATCCCTAACTGGCATTTTAATTTCACACGGCAGTACCTGTTGTAACTCTCACAAAAGTTTTGACTGAGAACTGTGATCATTTTCAGGGATGTTGTTATGTGGGTATGGCAGCGAGTAAGTGAGATCATCATATGTCATGATATATGATGATAATCGGCACACACCACCATGAGAGACTCAAGATTAGCTTGGATGGTTATGTGTACTGCAAACAGACAACTCTTAAAAGTGTTGTCAGTCATGCAACCTGGCTAAACATAACCCCTAACTCAGTCAAATCAAAAAGTAATTTAACAAATTGTTCTTTTACTTAAAAACTTAAATATATATATATATATGAATGTATTCAATGACCCTTATTTAAATAATAAGGAGGGGTAAAACCTTTTGTCACGACTTGTGATGAAGTTGACTGTATTTGAAGGCAGTTCAACTTATTGAGACATAAATGAATTCTCTCATGCTGTCAGCACTGATGCAATATTTTGGTCTTAGACCTTTGTTAAGCATTGTCACAGGACCACACAGAAAACACATGGCACAAGAGTTAAACTTTTAGTTTGACTGAATACTTATACTCCAGAATCAGATGGAAACTTCACTGTAGCTGTCATGACTGCCGAGGCTTAACCTGACTGGTCTCATCTTAGACCTCATATATACACGACTAACAAAAAGTTAGGGATGTTTGGCTTTTGGATTAAATTTCAGAATGCACCTTAAATGCACTCCAACCTTTACAGGTTAACTTAATCTTCTCTAAACTTTAGAACTTATTGAATAACATGCTGTTCTCTAACAAGGTGATTAACTGCAAAAATCACAACTGTTTGATTCACTGGTTAAATTTTCATGGGACCACAAAATGTTCTGGTTCAATGACAATTTATATTCCACCTCTTCATCATGATGTTCAAGTTTTGACATCATGAGACCAAGACAACACTTTTAAATTGATTAAGTTATTGAGACATTGAGATTTTTTGTTGTGGTATAGCCACCACTGTTGTTTTTGTGTTGTGTTCTTTTGTTTGAGATAAAGAAATGACCATTGCATCCTTCTACTTAAATGCCCTACTTTCATGGCAGAATATCACTGTAGCATGAACCTTTTAAGGGATATTCTTGTTAAATATCCCTAAATTGTTGTGAGTAGTGTATGTTGCCTTACACATTTTAAATCCCACAGCTGTTGCCCACTAGCAATCAACCTAATTGGCTGTCCTTCCCCACAGGACCGAGACTTTTGCCTGCTCCACCCGGAGGACCCACTGTTCCAGACGTTCTCAGGCGAAACGCTGAGGTATAAGGGCAAGGAACCTCTTTATCCTTTCTTCATCAATGAATGTGCTTACTATGAGAAGGGCATCGCTCTCTCGTTGGCGAGAAAAAAGCGTGTGCTGATTCCTGCGGTCCGGGTGCAGACAGAGCAGGAGCGACAAGCTGACGAACAGGGCTTTGCGTCAGAAGAAGAGGAGTGAGGATGGACCATGAAAACACCCGTCATGAGGAGACTGATGTGACTACGTAATAAATTTTACAAAACTTGTACTTTTATTGAAATGACAGCAGTTGCTTTGAATATGTATGTGCACGCTCGCATACACTCGCACAATATTTAAGAGTACAACAATTATTAACCATTGCGACTCACAGCTGGAGAATGAACAACACGTTGATTGTAGATTCACAAAAGCAGTCATACGGTGACATTTGCTGTTACATTTGCGCTACAGTCAATTCAGGGATAGAACGATATCATGAATTAAAAGACTGAATATGCAAAATACAATCTGATTTATCACAAGACCGATCAGAACACACACAGTGCTTCATTACAAACATTCTTTAGTTTCAGGAAACCATGTGACTAGTGGTAATTTATATATTTCTGGACATATACAGCATGGCTTTTAGGCTTTTGATAATGTTATATTTCCCCAATAAAATTTATGTAATGTGTATATTTTTCAGACCTTTACATCAAAAAATAGAAATTCACTACTGACGACCACAGCAATATTAAGGATATGCTCAACAATAATTTAAGTGCAAAGGAATATCATAGCATATCATATTATGGCCTTTAAGTTACATTCATAATGCCTAACAGGGAAACACTCTTTCCCTTAAATCCTGTTGAATTGAGATGGTGATGACAAATCAATAAAAGAGAAAGGAGCAAATATAAATTAAATAACAACAAAAACAACTGAATTCACTTCAAGGAAATGGAGATCAATTTAAACAAGAATGTGAGGGCAAACAACAACAAAGTGAAAAAAACACAACTAAGATGAAAAAAATGACTTCATCTTTTCTACAAAACTCTATAAAATCAGTCAAAATACTAAAAATATGAAAAAGAAAAACAATGCATTGGGTAAACAAATTATAAACAAACAGTCTGACCTCAATAATGATTATAAATAAATAATCGTCATTTCAGATTGTAAAAAAAGGGTGGACAGAAATTAAACGAAACAGAAACATATACAGTATTAGTCACTGCATCTCTCACTGAACTACTCATTGATGCCCACATTCCCAGACAATATTCTTACAACTAATTATGCAACGGCAATCCTATGTCCAAAAATATCTTATGGTTTGCGTACAAGGTTTTTGTTGTCTGCTGCAGTGCCAAATAAACATACTCAGGGTGTGTCCAGTACACCTGTGCATGACTGTTAGATGTTTTTTACATGTGCAACTGAAGAGAAATTTCACCACACCCAACTGTGACACTGGCCGTGATCGGACATGAAAAAGGCTTGAAAACAATAGATGTATCCCAGTTCCTTATCATATACACATGTTAATGGCCATTTATCGCAACTTTTATTGGACTGTGACGTGTATATGTGCTTCTGCTAACATAGCATTGGGAACCATGGGAAGCCAGCCACATTAATGCAATTAGATAAACATGCAAGACTCCAGAAATACTGAAATGCCAGTAATTATTCCAGGGAAACTGCATGCACGGCGACAGTTAGTAAAACCTGTTTGAGTAACTGACTGCTTTAATTTTCCAAATTAGTTTCACATTTGGTTGACTCGTGGACTTAAAACTTGTCTGTCCATGTTGACTGCTTGTGTTTCTTGCCCAGTGAAAGTGGCTTTGAAGCAGAGTTGCTTAATCCCTTAATGTCAGCAATTAAGCACTGTCACTATCCCTTATTTCCCCACAAACACATATTCAGAACCTGGACTGAATGAACGTTTTATATGAAACTGGGACACAGCTAATGCCTTTCAGCTTGGTGTTAAGTTACTCTGAACCAAACATATGTTGTGCGATACACATCTTTCTGGGTGACCTTTTTCAAACCAATTCCATAACCGAAAGAGCGATAAAAACCAAATCTTTTAATGCAGCAGATAGGGTCATTACTATAGAGTACATGCACTTTAATCCATCGGAGGGCAAAACGTACAGATTATTCCACATCCCATTCCTCTGAGATCATTATAAAATGCATCTTGGTGTCAGAGCGGAGTATGAATTGAATCAGGGCAGAGAGCTGAATCTCAGTCTATGCCACTCGGTAGGCGGTCATGCGGTAGTAGTTCTGACTGTGGCTGCGCGCCGCCCACACCAGCAGCGCGGCGGCCATCATGTGGAGCGGCGAGGAAATGAGGGCCAAGTAGAGGGACCAGCCCAGAGAGCCATCCACCTTATCAGGCAGCATTGACACTCTGTGGAGCAGGTCCATCCCTGCCAGGTAGCAGCACACCGTGGCTAGTGTGCAGAGACCTGCGGGGGCACAGAATGAGGGGACGTGAGGAGACATCTTTGAGTGGATTTCTTTTTGCAGTGCCACGGCAAACAGGCCTTTTTCACAGCAGACATTTTGACTTGTTATAGTGGGGGAAATCATAGGTTCTGTAGCATTTGTGTCGAAGTGTCTCAATGGTTAAATGTTGCATTGCTTAATTCTACACAATGCTAAGTTAAAGCTCATTAAACCTACTTGAATTGCTCTTTCAGCCAAAGTCAATGAGCCACAAGCTGTAAAACACATATCACTTTTTAACGTTGATATGGCGCACATTTTAGCAACCCAATCACTCAAAATTAAAATGAATTTGCCGTACTTTCTGGCCACCTGATAGTCCAATATTCACTCTCCTCTCAGCTCACGGTTTTGCTCTCTCCCAACTGCTGTGAGAAATAACCAACTCCTTAGCTGCCAAAGTTGCTCCACTGTGTTAAGCAGCCAGGTACTAACTTTGTGTTGGGTTTCTCTGCTGAAGACGGCTGCCTGCTGTGGCTGGAAACACGGTTGATGGATGTATTGAGTGTGACCCAAAGCACTA
>JBCAUF010000092.1:12272259-12287794 GCA_038406115.1 Haemulon aurolineatum
AATTAATCTTGAGAGGTGTATAATTTTGGGCCTCTTATGTATGTTAATAGGGTGGCCCAAAATATAGAGATACCGCTCAAGATAATGCACTCCAGTTTTACACCAGTTCAAAATACAACTTCAATAATCATCATGTAGCTTAAGTATTACCTCTCTGGTCATGTCAGTCAAAAACTGAACATCATTATCTTTGTAAAGGCAGCATTTATGGCAGAGCTGTTGTATTAGATCATCAGAGAAGATACATTGAAAATAATAAAAATGCTAAAACTAATTCTTTATCAATCATGGAAAAATGTGCATCAAGTGACAGCATGACTTAAAACCTGGAGCATCATCATCTAAACCAGTCACGCCCACAAATTCTATAGGAAAGACACATCAGCTGCCTCCTCCCGAGTATTTAGCAGTCAGATGGCAAGACAGATCACCTTTGGCATCATCAATCATTTCTCACGGTTCGACCTGGTGAATCTCCCTCCAGAGGTGCCATCTCTGACAATCAATCAATCGTTATGGTCCGTCTTGAAGCAAATGCCAAACATAAGCTTTTTCCAGCTTCTCAAATGTGAGAATGAGATGCTTGTGTTCGTCTTAAATGAAGGTTGATCATCCATCTTTTGGAGTTTGGGCTGTTGGTCAAACAAATCAAGACATCTTTAGATGCCGTACTGGAAAACTGCGATGAACATTTTTCATTTTACAGACAAGTCTATTAAAGTAGTCCACAGATTATTATTATTATTATTATTACATTACACAAACTGATATGATGCAGATCTGGTACAGTATAGGTTTGACAGAGCCTGGACAATGTGCATCAGTGATAGATGCTGTTATTTATACGGACAGAACTTTTAAACCAATTATTTCCACTGTATCTGTATGTAATGTTCTCTCCTGTCCAAACTATCACAACAACAAAGAACCACCATATTTCTTTGCTGCAGTCAAAACTAGAAAAAAAACCCAAAAAACAATACACCCCTGCCGCACTACATCTCAATCCCACCAAATTGGTAGGAGAAAAGTCTGACGAGAGCTAAGTGGGACCGAGAAGAGTTGTTCTGTTCCGCCTTTATCTTCTTAATGAACCTGTCACTCTCGTGTGGACACAGCTACTGCAGAGACTGTCCTGAAACCTGCTGCTCGGATCAACCAGAGAGGAGTACGTGGCTGGCCGAGCTGCAAACAGACTTTAAAAACCTGAGGAGGAGGATGGGGAGCTCTGGAAGCAGAAAGTTGCAGGGAAAATCAAATGAAAAGTGGTTTTCCTGCTCTCTGATGCTGGGCCTGGAAATGTACCATGTGATGTCTGCACAGTGAGGGAGCGGAGAGCCTTCAAAATCCTGTCTGGTCTGCCTTTGCTTCTTAATGTCAGACTTGTCTCACTTGAGATTCCCAAGTGCTTTTTAAGCAACGGTTTTATTTACACCGTGCAAAAAAAAAAAAAAAAAGCTGTGGGGAAAAAAGTTGTTTTTTGACACGAGTGAGACCTGGAGATGTTTTGTCGCACTCATCAGACGTCCGTGCACCATCTGTCCTCCATAAATGCCAAGGGAATCGACCAAGTCTCTCTGAATGTGAACAGACTAGATGACAGAAGTATCACAGTGAACTGTTCAGTGGCGCAACGTTGCAAACCAGCTTCCAAGCAGATATCACAGCATTTTATCAAGGAGCTTCCCTGTCTGCTCGGATGGATTTGGGACACCGGGAATCGGAGCACCATCCTCCAGAGTGAGATACAAAATGATCCGATTATGTAATTGACAGAAATATTTTCACATTTAGGCCTGTAATTTCTGGTTGGAAGCTGCTGCTGTTATCAAAATGAGTGGGCAGCCAGCTGGGGAGGCAAAACACGAATCCCCAGAGCCAGATTTCCTGAAATTAACTCTCTTGATTTCTGTCCTCAACGCTCAGCACCGGAGGGTATTTTTGAGAGCGAAGCTGAACTGCGGAGGTGACTGTCAGGTGAAGGAGCTGATCAGAGCCTGACAAGAGCTATGACTAAAAGGTAATGAAGCTGTGAGCACAGAGCAGGAAATGACAAACTGACACGTCTTCTCCGCAGGACTATATCCACTTCATAACTGCACTGCCCTTGTTTCAGAGACCTCAACATCAAGGTCTCTATTCCTGATGGCTCCTCAGCACAAAGAGCAATTATTCACAAATCACCAAACGCAAACATGTGTCCTGGCTTTTTTTGGGCACACAGTTGACAAAGAGTGAAAAAAACCAAAGTGAAATGCGAGTCGCAGGGGACCAAGACAACTAATGGACTATAAATCAATCACGCTACTCAACTGTTAACCTTCTGCACCACAGTCTTTGCATTACACATTTCACTGAACGCTTAACGATAAGTCGATTAGCTGATCGACGGAAAATCAGATTTTGGTGTTTTAGACTATTTGAAGGTGTGACCCCAGGGTCTGGGGAATTAGGAACTGTAATTGATTAATGGAGGAGATGATAATCATACAGCCCTACATTTCACGCACTTAACTGCTGCTACCAGTGCAATAACTGTATCTCATACTGCTAACACAAGAAAACCGTGCACCATTTTCCATTCTTATTTGCTTCTTTTTTTATTCCAAGGAAATTTTTTGTGTTTCATTTTTTTTTTAAAGAATTTTTTAACATTCTTGCTTTCTATTTCGACTGTACTGTACCTTTTCTTTTTGCCGTGTGTCATTATGGTGATCCTCGTAATGTACCTCATTCTATTTTTTTAAAGTTACTAATCTATTCTATACATCCATTAATCAACTGCTGCAACACCAGTGAAATTGTTTTTTTATAGTGCACAAGTTTTTACGAATTGTGGACAAAGGTTCTCGGCACAAAAATAGTGTCTGCACAAGCACGTCTTACGGTCATTCATACAGTAGTACGTCAATATTGACACTGTATGCTTGTTGCATTTACTAGGAGAAAACAAGCAGAAATCACAATCTTTGGAAAATAATTTGCTAAAATAATAATCTCAAGTCCAAAAATGGGAAAACTGATTTGCATACACCAAACCTCTATTTTAGACTCTAAGCATTATGTATTCCTCTGAAATAAATGTCACAGAAATGACAGTTTTAACTGAAACTAGGACTAATAAAGTGCATGAGCAAAAAATATGCAATTAAACTGCAATGGAATAATTGTACTCAGCTTCACTCAGAAGCAGCATGATGATGACAAATGAAGACAAAGTTAAGTGCGAGTGTACACAGATAAAGTGCTCAGGGAGGAGAGCAGGTGCTTCAAAGAAACAGAAGATCTCAGGTGGGTTTCTTTGATTTCGTCTCGCCTCTGTTCATCTCCCAGGTTTCCGGTGGCTCGCGGAGAAACCAAAACACATCACAAAGAAAACGATATTTCTTTAAAGAGGAAACGAGGGGCGACATGGACGCGAGCCAAGTCGTATCTGTAGCATCCACAGAGGCTTACTAACAGGTGGCGAGTGGCTTGCAAAGAGGGTTTAACATTCAGGGTGGTTTGAAATCCAAGAGCCACATAAATACACAATGCAAAACAAGATGCCAGTTTTAACACAGATGTGGAGTTTTAAAAGAAATCTCCGTGTGTGCTTTGCAGCATGAATAATAAGTGGAAAAATAATGCCAGAGTACATTTTTTGTGATGACATGGGTGTCAATGTCTAATCATTTTTATTTCTGTAAGAGTTGGTCTTTTCTGATACTGCCCCCCCGAACAGAATGATGTCATCATATCAGATGAAAAATTGATTTGCACGTTTAATCAATCAACTGGCTATTCCAGCTCATAATTTACTGTCTGGCTTTATAATGAACAAGTGCCTGGTTTGGTACCATTAAAAGGAGCCAGTGCACAGAGGGTGAATTATCACAGATGGTGCTGATTTTCTGCTGCCTGAAGGTGATTGGGTCTGTACGTCAAATTATACCAAAGAGGTATATGTTAACTGATCACCCAGCAGAAGAAAAACAGTGGACTGAGGTTTCCGAAGGTATTCGACCATCTGAAGAGGCATATTGGCAGCCCAATACTGTATAGATACATAGCTAGTGGTTAGACCCAAGTTGTTTTTAATGGATCACAAACCCAAAGGCGCTTGGAAGCACTGGTTTACTGCATGCTGTAAAGTAACCATGGTTCAGTTGGTGTTACATGTCTCATATCTCTCAAGCATTGTGTGTTTTAAGTCTTTTTGTGTGTGCTTTAAAGATCCTGAAACCTGTTTTCTCAATTTGCTTACTATAATCTATCGGGCCCACATAAAAGCAGAATTTTGCAACAAATTATTGTTTTTCCTCTAAATTTTAAATGATTGCTCATTTAGTCAAAGAGTTTTTAATATTTTGGAGAAATGCTTTAAACCCTGCTTTCACAAGCTCATTATTTTAACTCCATTTTCCAAACTATGATTTCTTACCTTGCAATGAGAGATATTACATAATTTAATAAAACATAAAATTCTGAAAGTGAAATTCTCTCCTCTCTCTTGGTTTTGGTCCTTAAATATTTAGAAATCTAGATTTCATATGACGTGCAGCATATTGATAGGTATATGTATATTCAACTCTAAAATCTGTCAAGAGCTGCACGAAAGCATTAAAAAGTGAAAGCAGTGACTGCATAATGGTTGTCTTGTTTACTTTGCCCACAGCCAATGCAGTCTATAAACAGACGCTAAGAATTAAAAAAACAACATTATACCAAAAATGTTCCTAGGCTTGAATTCTCTTCATTAATAGCCGCACTCCCTCATTTTGCTTTTTTAATACTGTATGACTAATATAAAAATTCTTTGACGTGGTGTTTTGAAAATAAATTGGTTTAGATAAAAGGAGCATTTATTTAAAGTCTTGACAGTATAATTTGTACATCAGCCCGTTTGGAAATATTTCACTGAAGGAACACTGTCATTTTGAAGAAATTGTGGGTTTTTTGAAAATGCAATATGTTTTGAATCAAACCACACAAACAGAATCAAACTTTGACAATGACTAAATTAAATATCTTTGATCAAATAGGCCTAAGCGTTTAAATGGGAGAAAATGGGAATGCTTTTGAAGGAAACGACATGGTGGAGCTTCTGAGTTTCAACTGTCTCCCGTTCGGTTGCCTCTCGTTAAGATTTTGACCACATTGCCGATGGTCACCCCTGAGCTGAGCCTGTGTGTGTGAGTGTGTGTGTGTGTGTACGTGTGCTTGCTTTAAAGTGAGCCTCATCAGTATTCCTCTCACTCTGGAGGAATTAGATGCCAGAACACTGCTTTTTCTGCCAACTTTGATCCCAGCCCTCCCTTCAGGACCAGTAAGGTGGACAACAAACCAAACTCGTTATAGCTCGTTAATGGACCGACACAGGGCTCGGAGCCTCAGGCAGAGTGCAGTGGGGATCACATGCACGGGCGTGTACGAGCCCAATAAGCGTCTCAACCTTACCCACTTTCTCCATGCTCTCTCGATGCTTTAATCAATTCCTGACTGCTATAGAGAATAACCAACAAATTAGCTCACCCCTCGGCTGTGAAATTAATATAATGGTAAAAATCTCGTTTTAAATTTGTGTGATAACGAGCCAACCAGTGGTTGCTTGAGTTTACAGGAGAGTGCTTGAGAATAATGATACTGGTGAATAATAGTTTCTGCCACTTGTTTTTTCTCCCCTTTTTCCAGGGCAGCCATCGACTTTGAAATGCCATGGAACATTTATCATCATCATTTAAAGATCTTCATTTTAATTGAACAGGATATGAACATGTGACATTAAGCTTTAATGAATTTCTGTAAAGTCAATGAATATGAACTTACTTAAGGTCTTCAGAAGCCCTCGCCTGGATCAGGGGGGTTTCTACTGAATGTCCAAACACGGCGCCTTCCGAGCCTAGCAAAAAGAAAAGGAGAGAAAGAAATATATTCTTATAATTCACAAACTCACAGTCAGCGTAACAAATAAATAAATTATTTTTTTGCTACTGACAGAAAAGTGTCTATAGCACAGAGTTTCAAAACTGTGTTAGGCTGCTTTCAAACCCTTCATTCAAACCCTGCTATAGACCAAATATCCTTGACGGAGATCTTCCTCTTCTAAGCGGGCTCTGGTTTTGTTTGTGGTGTGAGAGGACAAAGAACCAAGCGCAGTATTTCACAGCAGCAGATACTTGATTTAACATGAACTCAAAAGCTGCTATGAAATCCATCTCCTGGCCGTGAACTGTCAAGCAGGCGATCTTATAAGTGAGTATGAGTCTATTCCCGATGGATCATCTGGTGACCATAACACGCCTGTCACCATCAGAAAGTCCTCCTCTGTTCATCTTTGCAGTGAGAAATGAAGCGACCACAAAGTAATTCTCCTGCAATCTTACAGTTTGATATGACTAAAGCACGTTTTTCCTAAGCTTTAATGACAGAGAACATTAATATACACATAAAGTGCAGCAAAGTGCAGCACAACTTGCTGAACTTCAGCTCTTATTTAAGTCTTTATTGTCTCCCTTGGGAGAAATTTGTCTCGGACATACCAGAGAGGCTCCAAGCGCCACAAGCACACATACATAAACAATAACCATCTCAGACCACCAACATATTATTGCACATTCCTCTTATACATACAGCAACGCACACTGTCTCCCCTCCACGCCCCACCCTACCCCTCCCATGCACAGACACACACCTACACATACGCACTTCACTTCCTGCTGTTAAGTATCTTGATTGAAAATGGAATGAATGAAAATTTGTACCTATTAAACGTTTAGTTGGGTAACCTGTGCCTTCTGCCTGAAGGCATCAATTCATACTCCCTGTGGATGAGTTGTCGAGTCCCCCCACAGTTTCAATTGACAGCTTTCAGACCATCCAAAACAATCTGAACCAGCTAACATACAAATGTCTGCTTGAATCAAACCGAACGGTTTGAGTGTGAAAGTCTTTATTTTGATCAGATAGTTGATGACATAATCAGAATTTAGCCAACTGTAGACGGGATTTAATTTCAGTAACGTCCTTGTACTGCTTGTCTTCATTGTTTAGTGCCCAAAGCAAAACATAAAAAATATATAACTTTAACCAGAAACTCATGTCTAAAGGTCAGGCGTAATGTTAACTGATCATTTCAGACAGATTTACATTTCTCACACATAGGAGATTATAAATCGAGAGTCCAGCACATTTTACCTGTGACGGTGAACTTTTCGGTTGTCATGATGACCTCCTCCTCATTTGCAGTGAACAGCAGTCTGCCTCCATCTTTACTCCGTACCTCCAGCCTCTGACACTGGGCCTCCACAGCCTCAGGTCCTACAGAGAGAGACATCCACTGCTAACACTGCTCGCTGTACTTTAACGAGGCACTGATTATAAACTTGCGAGGCCCATCCGTATTTGTTTAGTTCGACTCCATTGTCCAATGTTTTATGCACATTTCCGGGATCAAACATATATCTTAGTTCTATAATTAAAAAGAACAGATTCCCGCCTAAAAACTTGGATTAGTCTGCGATTCTAACAATAATGTTCTTTTTGTAAATGTCGCTGTCAAATAAAGGTTGCCTTATGTTTTTCTGCCCTTGCAAATCAGCTCTTGGAAACCATGTTTGGGCATGTAAGACCATAAGCAATCTGAAACACTGTGTAGAGTGCTTGCTCTGCAAATGAAAGGCGCCTAACAAAGCTGGATCAGTAATGCTTTTACAATGGATGGAGACAAATCAGTAATCTGTTCCGCTGGTGAGGAATATTAATTCCAGTTCTATAGACTTTGGTGTTTTTCCAGATGTGCATGCAGAAACTTTTAACGTCTCCCCCTCTCGCGCGCTCTCCTCCCCTCTCTTCCATTAATCCACGGGCTGCGACGGCTGGGGAATTTAATTATTCTCGCCAAGTTTCATCTCATTTCAGACAAAATGCACTTTCTACAAAAGCAGGCACTAATTTTCAAGGGAAGGTCAAGCGTGACCAAAAAGTGTCATATCACCAGTCTTGTCAAATCAGCATCAACTCTCAACTTATGTTGGCTAAGATCAATAGCTATTAATGTTAATAAGCAGGTCATTTGCTTTCCAGTGGTCATTAATCATGTAAATGACTTTGGTAATTTGGACTGACTGATGGTTGAACTTGATGATAATAAGAAGAATCCATTGTCCTTTCAATAAGTGCATCAAAGGTTAGTGTCTGGAAGAAACTACAGAGTCTTTTTTTGAAGGCATTGAGACGATTAAAGAGAATTTAAAGATGAATTGTTGCGCTAATCTTGATTAAAGTAATTAATAAAATAAGATTGATCAGGCAATTTACAGTCAGGGGCAGATTACTCTCAGATCACTTTTTAATAAGTTGTACATAGAAAGAGAAATCAAGTCTGAGCCCAAGTGTAAATAAACACATAAGCCGGATAATTACGTTAAATGACACAAGGGCAAATAAACAGTTGTTTAAACTCCCCTTGGGTCACAGGCAGAGACCTCACAGTAGGGGTTTGTCATCAGCTGAAAGCAAGTGGCAGTTCATCATCTCAAACAGAATGGCTTTCTAAATGAATGTAGTAGTACAGTAGTAAGATGTGAAGACTCACCCACTGTGAGCTGACCGGTCAGCTGGCCTTGGTCGTTCCTGACGTTCAACGTTACGTTCTTTTCTGACCGCAAGACCAACAAACTGTCCTACGGGAAGCGTGAACAGGGAAAAAGACAGGCAGATGGAGGCAAAAGGAGAGACGAACAAAGAAATGTGTTACATTAGGATTTTATGTTGTGATCCCTTTGGCAGAGGGGGGAATCTTACCTCACTGTACTCTCTCCTTATTTTTCTTTATTTAGAGTCACTGCCTCCCTACAACTACTTCACAGCAGCTATAATCATTCAATTATTAGCAATAGATCAAATTTGTCAATACGCGTCAATTCTAGTGATGAACATTGCATCCCATCTCTTCAGTTCCTCTCAGCTTTATGGAGCATTTTAGCATCTTTCAGCTCATTGTTTTGGTTTTCTGTCCTAAAAAGTTTACCATTTTGCTTCACATTCACAGCTCTCTACCTGCCCAACACCAAACATAGTTAACAATTAGCTAGTGAACATAGAATAGTGTAGTACTTATGAGCTAAAAATCAGAAAATAAAAGACCAGAATTGTCCTTGAAATCTGATCTCAACAGCTACAAAAAGTCACTGATGCATCTTCGACATCTGTATGAGTCTATCTGCGTCAATGCAAAGCAGGCTGTGTATTGTACAAAAGCCTTCCCAAGTGAATATTTCGTAGATGTAAACCACTGAATTGAACTACATTAAGGCTAAAATGGAACAAATTAAAACTAAATTATCCAAGGATGAGTAATGAAGTGTGGGCAGAGTTTGAGGAGAAAGGGGGTGGGCAGGGTGGCTGAGCTGAAAATGTGCATTTTTCCATCAGTGACAGGCGTAGGTGTATTTCGCTTTCTTTGCTGCAGACATTTTAACTCTGGACCTCTTCTGCTTTCTGGCAGTTTTTGCATTTTGCAAGTTTATGGCTGTTTGACATTTGAATGATGGCACGCATGGGTGTCCCTGTGTGCATGCTGAAAAGGCTTGCCACTCCATGAAAAGGTTTTACCTCTGGTCCAAAATACTCTGTGAAACTGAAACAACTCATGACTCAGGGGCTGCATTTAAGCTATGACTAATTGCTTTATTTTGAAAAGACAAAGGGGTGGGGTATATTTTTGTCTTCAGATACCCTGATATAATTATGGAGATGACTGTTTTGCAATTTGATGGCTCTACTGTTACATTATGCAGTAATCTGTGGCAGTATTGTGTAGAACCCAGTAAACCCACTATACTCTAAGGGTTCATGAGTGTATGAATGAGTGGGAGGCTTACAGCAAAGTTTGTGTACAAGGTCCAGTTGTAAATGTAAAAATGAAGCTGTTGAAAGTCGCTTTTGGAAATCTCTGGTTGCAGCTGAGCAGAGGTCGCGCTAACGGAATGTTTTCCTGCGTTGATGGATTTTTGCAACAATGACGGAAAAATCTGAAGGTCATCTATCTTTTGGGATTCAAAATGTACGTGATCAACTGTAAACGTTCAGTTTGCACAGCCTTGGAGCGAGTCTCTCGCCACTGCGGTAAATGTGGGATCACAGCTGCAGGGATTTCCTCCCAGTGAAGTGAATGTTCCAATATATAATTCAACAGTTTCATGACATGATCATCCGCTGTGTCTTATACATATATTTACATTCATTTACTGTATATATATCTTGATAATATCCCACTTCAAATGCATTTTTCGCTAAATTTCATTACATACACCATCCATTTCCGCAGCTTGGACATATTTGGTTAATAAAAATCTTTTATACCTAAGAGTCACCTCCAATAAGAAGTAAGGGCACTGGTGTGGACAGGAAGTGCCAGTACTCTGTACCAGTGGGTACTGGCCCATTTCAGGGTCTGCTTCCCTTGGAGAAATGTTCAATGATTTCCAAACTCTGGCTGAAGTAGTGCTGGTAATTTCAGCATCCAGCGTGGCAGCAGAGCACTGGTTCAAACCTCAGAGCAAAACTAAATTAAAATTCTATGTAAATGGGTTGTGCGTATTCTAATTGTAATTGTCTAATTCTATAAAATTGCATCGCTCATATCTGCCTGTTTAAGCTCAACGCCTGCGGTGTTTAAGTTCACTCTGTAAATGCAGACAAAAAAAAATCAATCACCTGCTCCGTGTGTGGTGTTAACAGTTAAGTGACCACACAGTTGGTGACTCTGTTCATCTTTTCTCTCCATACCCTTATAAATGCATAAGCCCTACATTTGCTGTTGTTTCTGAAAATCAGGCTTAAATACCTTTAAAAAGGCTCTCTCATTATCAATAAAAAATTAAAATTAAAATTACGGGTAATAATAGGTTATGACAGAATTTGACAGAAAGTCTAACGCACCGTCTGCAGCTGAGATGCACATCTGCTTGAGTTGTTGCTTAGTTGTAGTGGTAGTGTTGTGGTTGGTCCATGATATGACCAGAACGAAATCACTATCATGAACTTGATAGTGGTCTAACTTCTGTGTGTAATAATGAGCTCACACCAGAGAGCGGGAATTATTGCACCCCTGTTTGCTAACGTGACAGTATGCTAAAGCGACAATGGCTTTTTTGATTTGCACTTCAGCTCACATTAAAGGTTGAATATGGAACATTCTTATTAAGGACGCTAACTGGGCGCCGTACCGAGGTAACAGGACCCTGACTGGGCGCTGCACCATCTGTTGGTCAAACTCCTCTGCGACATTTGTTTTCATTATATCGCGTTGATCCTAGACATGAAATTAGTGAAGGTGCAGGCTGATCGCTTGACGCACTTGGCAACGAACCTGGCAATCCGACTGCTGCAATTATATTTAACAGTTTATCTCTGTTGTATTATTTGTAATTAAAAGTGACATTTGTTAGTATTTGGTTAGGGTCTCACATTTGAGCTAATAATCATGCCGTGATGCAGTCTGATGGCTTTGATTAGCTTTGTGCTCTCCCGAAAGAGGCGTCAAATTGTTGCAGATTATCTCAAGTTTGTGCGGCGCGTAACTTTGGAGAGGTCATTCGGTTCATTTTCATTCCCCGCTCGCTCCCTCCCGATATAAATGCGCATCATGAACAGAAGCTTGCCAGAAAGCACGGCATCATGAAGAAATCTGAGATCTTGATTTGAAGTATCCCTTTAAAGAGTTTATAGGTCTTAAACTGTTTCCTGAGGGGCCATGACTGAGACGCTGTTGCTCTGCTCAACACTTCTTTGGGATCACATAAAAGGCTTTTTAGTCACTGCGCCTGTTGAGGAAGGTCAAGTGCAGATCAGAGTGAATGCACATAAATGGAGCCTGTTGTTGAAGGTGCACCGGGCCCCGTCAGACTGAAAAATTACCATGGCTGCTGTAAGGCAAAGGATGCCTTCCTGCATACAATGAATAACATCACAGCCAAAAAGCAAGAGCACAGCGCACTGCTTCGATAAAATAGTTGAAAACAAAGCAGCCTCATATGACGGCAGATCTCTCTGTGAGTGCAAAATAAAATGCAGACCTTTAAAGCATAGATAAGGAGCTCAGGGTTTAACTGTAATCCAAGCCAAATATTTGCATAAATATATTTAAATTTTAATTATATTTGATTGTTGTGCCAGAAGCCAATTTGCATACTGAGCTGAACAAGTAAATATAATGAAGAAAACATGTCACAAGTTGAAAAGGTACGCTTATTAAGTCTTAATTTCCTCATTCAAAATCCTCATCAAATCTTGCAGGCAGGTTCTTTGCATGCAGGGTACAGCCTGTTTTGGAACATGTTTTCAGGCATATTTAATATTTTTCATATTAAAAGGCTGCTGTATTTCAGTGTAATACTGTTAGCCAAATTAAATTGGTTCTAGCAAACTGGGTTTGAAGGATGTTCAGATCTTGGAGGCGCCGCTGCTGCTGCTAAAAAGCTTTGATTTTATACAGTGAGAGTTAAAACAAGTGGATGGCTTTAGCCCTCATCCGCAGACTTGAATTCAGAAATGGTGTTTACAATCATCTTTGTCAAGTGTCTCCAATGCCAATGAGTGAGACTCAGTGAGGGGGGGGCCGCACCCCAATAAAGACACACCTGCGTCTGATGCTATTTATAGATCGGTCAGGGCCCCCGGGGGAGAATAACAGGAGCCAACAGTCTGAACGGCAGAGATTTGATCAACTGTATGTGGGCAATGTGTGGCCTCATACCACATCGTTTTTCAGACTGAGGCAGAAAGTCCTCGAGATGGAATTTTAGAGTTTTCACTCGATTTCAAATTGCAGTATGAGTGGCATACTAAGAAGAAACAAGAGAGTAATATGACAATGACTGTATCAAGAGTTAAATGTGAAGATAATCAAAAGTCTTCACCATTTACCTCTGCACACTTGCAGATTTGCACTTTGTGCTCATTATAGTTTGCAGGGATTTTCTTTGACTTAAGGAGGCTTTTATTGTGTTTCTTAATTAATTCCATCACTTCAGGATCACAAATTTTCAGGTATTTTGTAAGAGGAATTGAGCACAACAGTAGATGTGCTGAAATCTTTACACCTCCATGGCTCTCTGTCTCTCTAAACATCCTCCTACTGTTTGCATCAGTGGACTTCAACTATGTTCAATCGAATCAAAGGGCCAAGGCTGCGGGCTAAACACTACCTGATTTTTTTTTTTTTCTCTGAACACGTTTGAGCAGAGAGGAGGAACTAATCAGTGAAATCAGCTCCTGCGGTTCTGAACATAAATAAAATACTCAGTGGTCCATGATTGGAATTCGCTGGAAAGCATCAATTTACAAAACGCCAAAAACAACAAATGTGAGTCGGCCGACCACTCTGCCAGAATACATCACCGCTGCTCATCAAATCTAATGTGACCTCTGTTGTCCTTAAGCAGCAGCGGACATTATTACCCTAATGCATGTGAGAACCAGGAGCCATTCCAAGACAAATCACTGAACCCAAGACTTGTCTCATTTGTGCATTCGGGTGTTTACAGAAAACCTACCTGAATTCAAAACAATGCCTTGGCTCAGTGCGTGAAATATGACTTTGGCAAAAAGAAAAATTGTGTACAGAATCATCTATCTTTCATTTGGCTCTTGAACAAAACAAAAGCACAGTCTGAATGGGTCCTCTGTTAAAAATGCTCAGATAAAGCTATGTTTGGAGAGTAAAAATTGAAACAAAAACGGAGCAGCAGCAGCAGCGCAGTACTATAACAAGATGTACGGAGACGTGAAATGTAAAATGTTCTAAAATTTTTACAGTTTCAGTCCACTGAAGCCAAAATGTTCCGCACGGCTGACGGCTCACAGACAACAAATTTGACTTTGAGCGGGCAGGACTTGATGCAGTTTCCATGGGAGGAAAGTGAAAAGGGGGACATGTAATGCCTCCCAAAACGTTTGGTTTCACAAACACTTGAAGTCTCACCTGCCAGAGGAACACTGCATCCATTTTTTCAAGTGGGACACAAATTTCAAGCCTGAAATTAGAGCCACTTTGTAGCTTTCAGACGAGTGAAATTTCAAGTGTCGGACTGATTTCACATGCCTGAAATTATACAGTATTGTGTCCTTTTTATAGGTGGAGTTGGAGGTGTTGTGTGGCAATCATATGATTGATTTCAAGTGTAAACTGGATTTTAAACGGGTGATATTAAGGCCTTTTTCATGGTCCTCGTCATGGCCTCTTTTTGCCATGACAATGCAACGTGTGCCGTCTGTGCTGTTCAAGCTGACAGGCGGATGGATGGATGGATGCATAGGGGAAGCCCCCCCAGGTGAGGAAAAATAATATACAGAATATTTCATCCATCATTCTTCCTGTCAGACTTGACAGACAGCTCAATGCCGGCGTTAACTGGAAGCGGCTGCAGAAAGAGGACAACATATTAAAACAATCGAAATATCGAGTGTCCGTGGTCCAATTTACACTTGAACCCCTCGCCACACGGTGCGCCATCATTTCAGACACGGAAGCAGTAACTGGGCTCGAATTTCCGACTGTTTGAAATCCACTTGGCACTTGAAATTTCACCCGCCAGAGGCCCGCTGTTACCAAATCAGAAGTTTGGAGAGGCAGTTGTGACCGCCTGGGTTCCCGCGTGCTGTGGTGCACAGCATGCGGGAAATGTGAAGCAGCAACACTAAAGCACTGCAGCCTGCGCTTTGCCACCATAATGTGAAAAAAAACCCATAAATTATACAACCTAGAGTAGACTTGTTATGATACACTGCAGGGCTGAGCAATATAATTTAAAACACTTTTATGATTTTAATTAGAATAATTTTCAGATATCATTATACAGTGTGTCATAATTAGTTAGTAGGGGTATCAAGAATGTCGAATACCAAAAACTGAGTCTTGAATTCAGATTTTCAGTCCTGTCTAGTTTCTCTTTGATTAGAATAATCATGTTAGATTGTATCTTGTTGAATTAGTTCCTGTATTTGTCTTTTGACAACATCAAACTGTCTTATTTTGTTCAATAAAAAGGGGAGTCTGTGCAAATGTTTATATGTTTAAATTATTCTCAAATAAAACCTGTATTGGTTGATTCTTCTTCTAGCCACTTTTTCTTTGTATTTACACAACATAGACATATTATCATAATATTGATATGGGCAACTGGTCTATTTACATTGCCAGCAGATGTGGAGCAACATTAGCATTCATATGGAGACATGTTTCTGGTCACTTGGCAATTCTAAATCCAATATTCATTCTCCTTTTAAGTCTGTTTTGGTCTCCACCAACTCTTGAGGGAAATAATCCGGCCCTTTAGCTGCTAAATGCTCAATTATGTTCACCGCCTAGTCGATAAAGTTGTCCGTCTGCTGTTTAGTGCTGGGTATGTAGGTTTTGTAAACTTTTTTTTTTTTTGCCTGAGAGCAACCAAATGCTCCTGGAAAGCCGATGAAGGCTTTGGCTGTAAATCAAAGTAGTGAAGTTGTGAGCTATAAAACCAAAACAATGTGCTGAAAGATACAAAAAAAACCC
>JBCAUF010000092.1:12309197-12322511 GCA_038406115.1 Haemulon aurolineatum
GTGTGTGTGTGTGTGGTTGCAGCCAGGCCAGTGCAATGGCTTGAGTGCACAGGCAAACAGTAGCTCTGCTGTGTGGGTTTCTGACACCTTTTTTTTTTTTTTTTTTTTTGCACTGCAGCAGCACAGAGACGAGATGCACATACTGTACCTAGAGGTTACTGCCAGACTGGAATGATAATGAGAAACCACGCAGGCGGAATATTCATAGGCTGTCACATTACTGAGGTCCTTCAAGAGGAGAATGCATATGGAATATGAGAGAGGGGAGATATGTAAAGAAGTCCAGGCGGGGCTTCTTGAGGTGTTTGATTGCTGGTCAATGGTTGCAATTCATCATCATCATCATCATCATCACCATGCTGCTGCCCGGAGCGAGATGCAACCACTGCAAAGACTGAGACACTTTACATTCAACTTTAATTAGCTGGGATTCTTTCTTTTTTTAATAGAACAATGGCAAAGTGCACCTGTTGCAGACAGACGCTCGACTCTGAGCTGAATAAAACAACATCTAACCTCAGCCTGCATAATTCATGAGGTGTTTGTAAGTTTCAATTAGAGATGTTTAAAAAAAAAACAAAAAAACAAAAAAACAAAAAAAACACTCTTTTCATTACATTCAGCTTACCTTCAGCGTCTCTATGTCGAGAGTGGCCGACTGCTCCATGTTATAATCTCATGTGTCACAGTTACATATTTCCACAAAGTTGAAAACGAGCGAGACGCGCGTGAGATCCAGCCGAGAGGCGCGAGCCGGACGCGCTTCTTCACTCCCAGTCAGAAAATAAAAATCCAACGTTTGAGGCAAGTGAGCTTTCTTTTCAAGTAAGATATTTGTTTGTTTGTTTTTTTTATATATGTTTTTTTTAAAAGCCGTATTTCAGCGCCGTGACTAGTGTATAGTCTAATTAAGGTGCGCGTGACCAAGTGCTCCACTCCGCTGCTCACTTTTCCTTCAAGGAGCTCGCGAGACGAGTCGCTCTGCTTCAAAACTCAACCCACCGCCAAGTCACACAGAGTGAGGCGCGGCACTACCGGCGGTGAGTTTCAAAATAAAGGTCATGAATTTGAGCAGCGCAGTTCAGCTATAGACATTAGAAACTTTGCAGATTTAGATTACAAAATATAAATCAAGTCATAGAATCAGCTCAATTTCACCAACTGTAACATTAATGTAAACACTAATGCATCACAAATTATAATCCAGTATTATGATTAGGCTTTGTGATTTTGAAATGGTCCATTCTCACAATGAGTAGTTTTACTTTTGGTACTTTATATACATTTTGATGCTAACACATTAGTATTTAGGACATAAAACTGTGGTATTGTAACTTTTAACAAAAATGTTGTAGTTGACGCATTCTCCAATGTAATGATGTAATATACTGTATGTGTTTTAATTTGTGACGGATGATTATTTATTTGTTTGTTTTTTTGTTTATTATATGTAAAACCTTGATGTGAAAAGTAATTAATCACCGCTGCTGTCAGATAAATTTTGTGGTGCAAAGAGTGCAATATCATGAAATATTTCTGAGAGTTAGGAAATAAACTCAATCCAAATCCTCAAATTAAGTGCATGTACGATTAAACGACACTCATAGGACGCTCTGAAATATGTCAGTCAAGTACTCTTTGAAAGCCCATGAGGCAAAATAAATCAAAATACCTATGTGTGAAGATGCGTTAACTTAGTCGGCCTACCCATTATACAGAGGGCCATTTGATTTATGTCCAGTGAGAAGTAAGATTAGATATGTTTGATTCAAGATTATAGCCAAAATATCAACTTGAAAACAAGTGAGGCATCTTGTCACGCGTCATAAAGTATACATTTTATTCTGAAAACAGGGTATTATTCAATTTCCTGTTTTATCGCCGTGAACTTAAATTGACTTGACACAATTCAAATCCCATTTAGGAGGGAATTCATTGGTTAAAATAATTGTTCAGAAAAAGGAGATTATACGACTAGAACCAGCAGCAACAGAAGAAAACCCCTCTCTGACTCTTAATGACAATGCATTTGGATGGTACACACAGGTTAATTTCGTCATGACTAAAACATTTCCTCCATAAATGTCAAGCAATCACCAGGAGTTATTTACATACAGGTCTGTAAAGCGATATGATTTTACAGCCGTCTATTCTCATTCTTTGGAGGTTAGTGCCCCCTGCAGGAAACATGGTGACACTGCAACCAGAGGAAAAGAGTTGAAAAAGTTGTGTCTGTGTTGATGCTGGTCAGAGGTTCAATTGTAGGTCCACACCCGAGCTTGTTTACCCAGCCCTTAATTTGTGATAAGACTTGTCATTAAGCAATGTTGGAGGAAGTGTTCAGATCCTTTTCTTCAGTAAAACTACTAATACTACACCATGAAAATACTCCATTAAAAGTAAAAGTCATGTATTAAAAATGTTATTTGAATAAAATTATAATCAAATAGGTAGGCTACTAAAAATAAAAGTAGGCTACTCATTGCAGAAACTGGCTCCCTGACTGTTAGGCTACATTACATCATTTTGCATTAATGCATTAATGTAGAGGCAGGATTTTACTGTTGCAGTTGATTGAGATGGAGCTCATTTTGAGCAATTTTCTTTTTAAATAGTGGCCTAAAGTGACCTTCACATTGTTTGTTTTGTCCACAAACAGTCGAAACCTCAAAATCATTAAAATGACTTGATTATCAAAATAGTTAGGCTATCAAATAATTTTCAGTCAACTGAATCAACCTGTCTACACTGTATGGTTGATAACAAATATAATTTATAAGCTCTTCATATGATTTCTGTACAGAAATTTTAATTTGTAAAGTAATTAAAGCTGTCAGATAACTGTAGCAGAGTAAGACAAATATTAGTTTCTGAAATGTAATGGAGTAGAAATAGGCCTACAGGAGGCTATTAGGACAGTCATCACACTTCTGTTAAATCAATCACTGATATTTTTTGTGTGATTTTGTTGTCAACACATTCAATTATGTAAAGAACAAAGTACTTAATAAGAACATTTCATTCATTCAGAACTAGGATGTGTTATTATAGTGTTCCCTTTATTTTTTTGAGCAGTAAACAGAAGAATGTCGTTAAAAAAGAGACAGGAAAATTATTTTGATCACTTTTGCAGTTAATGTCGACATAGGTTAGATAGCTCGATACGCTAATTTGTAGTTTACTTCTTTCGTGCGGACCCATAGTGCGGACCATACAGTCTGTGGTGCGGACACATCGACGTGTGTGCAGTATCCTTGGTTGTACGGTAGAGGGCAGCAGAGTCTCAGCCCGGCTGCTTTCAGGCGAGCTCAATCAACCCCTGAGCTCCAACTCTGAACCAGGATAGTTAATCAATCATCGTTATCGAAACCTTTATTCATCACTGCAAGGATGACAGACGCTAAGCAAATCATGGCACAGAAAAGGTAGATAACCGCATCGGATCAGCGCTAACCTTTAATGCAATGGGGTCATTTCTAAACCCATTGCATGGTCATTTTGCTCTGAGGAAATAA
Source organism: Haemulon aurolineatum (assembly GCA_038406115.1). Taxonomy (NCBI): domain Eukaryota; kingdom Metazoa; phylum Chordata; class Actinopteri; order Lutjaniformes; family Haemulidae; genus Haemulon; species Haemulon aurolineatum. Next base: position 12,312,713 of record JBCAUF010000092.1, read on the forward strand.
AAACGTCGTTTCATCTTTTAATAATCTTGCTAAACCAATGATGGCGACACCCATTTTTATAGGTCGGCTAGACAGTAATTATCCTATTTTAATCGCTGTCATTGTAATCTGTTTATTGTCCCTGTGGTGTGGTCCAATCCTGCATATTGCTTTGAATATGAAAACATCATCTGTGTGTTCTGCAGTGCTAAAATTGCTGCTGGAGCTGTTGTGTGTGTGGAGAGTGAAATAAGAGGAGATGTGACCATTGGTAAGAAATTGCTTTGAATCTCCTCACTATCAGTGTACTAATAATTCATCCAGCTGTTCTCTGCTCTTATAAAATAAAACATGTGTTTATCTTTACAGGTGCCAGAACAGTTGTCCACCCAAAAGCCCGGATTATAGCAGAGGCAGGGCCCATTATCATTGGAGAGGGCAATCTAATAGAGGAGCAGGCACTTATTATTAACAGGTACAATGTGTGTTACAACTTAATTTCCCTACTTGACCATTACACTTTCACCTCATCTTATTGGTGTGTTTTGGTCTGCAGTTATCCGGAGAACATCATGCCAGACACAGAGGGAGTGGAGCCAAAAACCATGACGATTGGGACCAATAATGTGTTCGAAGTTGGATGTGGTATCCTTTGCAAAGCGGATAACAATATATGGGTATGTGAATGCAGAAGAGCGACACTGACAAATTGGCAGTTTGTTTTGTCAGCCAATAAGAAACAAGAAAAGGTATGCGCAGAAATACAGAAGATGTGTTTGAGGTGATTCAGAAAACCGTGTTGCCAATATCTAATTTCTCCACCAGAGAGCACTGATATGTTTATTTTAGATTTAAAATGTCACACTGTAAAAATCTGATCCATATGAAAATATTATGTGCTCATAAAAAAATATTTATTTGTGTAAATCTTTAACCATTCCACTATAGTCTCTCAAGCTTTGAAAATAGGAGACAACAATGTGATTGAGTCTAAAGGTAAGAACTGTAACCACTCACTGCTTTAGTATTAAGAGTGTGCAACATGGAGAGAATTTCCTATTATGGTATATGTCATTTTATATCACAGTATAGATATATGATATTATCGATAAAATTGAGAAACTGTTGATTGATGAGATAACCAATGGATGGAATTGAATTGGATGGAATTTAATACCTGACTAATTAAGGTATGTTATTAAATTGATACAAAAGTCATTAAAAACTGTATCATTGATATAAAGCAGTGCTGCTAATTGATTTGTAGCATTGCACACAATGATCCAAATGACTCGCAGATATTAAAGGTATAGAGATTTCTGTATAAACCACATGGCATTGTTGATCACTTTATGTCACCTTAATTTCCATATTCCTGTAGCATTTACAAAACCCCCATATCTTTTATGTAATATTTGATCCCAGCTGATCTTGGGAGAAACGTGATCCTGACCGGTGGATGCATCATAGGCGCGTGCTGCCAGGTCAACACGTGCGAGGTCGTGCCGGAGAACACGGTCGTGTACGGTTCAAACTGCATCAGGCGTGTGCAGAGCGAGAAGCCACAGGTCAGTCCCTCGGCCCATGCTTGCCCGTGAGTTCCACCGGCTTGTGTGCAGATTTGGCGTAACCAGGCGTGTTTCTGTTTCATTTCTCTAACGGCATAGCCTCAGACTCTGCAGCTCGACTTCCTCATGAAGATCCTGCCAAACTATCACCACCTCAAGAAGACGGCCAAAGGAAACAGCACGCCCGTGAGAAACTAGAGACGGGACCAGATCCGGAGAGATAACACTGACACATTTCCCTCATCTTGCTCTTGTCTCACACTTTGTTGTTGTTCCCTAAGTCTAGTAGAATACCTCTGGCACTGGAAATTACACATCAGCACACACTCTGCATTTCTTCCTCTGTCATTCTTCAACATGTGTGACAATTTCTGGTTTTGCACTTTTGCTTTCAGATCAATATTACGACTATCTATGATATATTTTTAACCTTAAATCGTAAATGTCTTGTGTCAATTTTCTGTTACTCACTTGCACTCATATATATTTATAATTGGTCCGACAAAGATAGGAAAATGTTGCAATAATTCTAATAAAGATTGAATTTAAGCTTGTACTCCTCGAGTGTTACTCCATATTTCCTACATGTTTTGACCACAAGGGGGAGATATTGAGCAGCTGTTCGTACACCCTCCTTACTATCTGTTCTGCAGGCTTTGTTTCATCAGGTAATAAAAAATACCCAATTAAAATAGTATCTAATAATAAAACAACTAAAAATATCCACATCATCATGTTCCTAGTGCCACAAATAGTCATAAAATCAAGTTTAGGGGCTAGAAATAGTCACTATAAATAATGTGCATTGGTCACTGTGACTGTAAGCTGACTTGACTCAAAAAAGTGCAATTACTGAGCAAAAAATGATGACCAGAAAGATAACACTGGGTGTGGTAGTCCCCATCTTGGATTCGGTGGGTTGCCAGTCCTGCGCCCTCCCACCAGGGGTTGCCAAATTGGTGCCCTGGGTACGGTGGGAATTTCCACACAATGGCCGGCTCATTGTAATTGACACGGGTGTGGCTGCAACTTGCATCTCTACTGCAGTGTGGGCCTGTGTAATCCCTGGTGCGTCCCCTCCCACCCCCACCCAATCTCTCGTCTGAGCCCCTTGGGTTGTGCTCCCGTCTGTGCCACAGCCTCTCAGAACGGGGCGTGGATTGATTTGTGTGTGTGTGTGTGGCGGAGTCAGTGGCACTTCACCGTCTGAAACACCTGACGAAAAAAGTTCAGATGTCACGTTTAACAGCTGTTTCCTCTAAACTCTCGTAGCTGTAAAACAAGCCCAAGGCCACCGCTCTCACTCAGAGAGGCTTTATGTCGTGCTTGGTGGGCAGGGCACCGCACAGTGCGGCGGCTCCCCGTAGGAGGCCCACAGCTGGTGTCGCACACTGCCAATACTCATTTGAACATGTCACGGCAGAGTCCCACGAGGAGTCCACATCAACCAGGGGCTAATTATTTCAGCAGCGGAGTGCAGCCGGGGCCACGTCTAGGCTCCTTTCCGTTCGCACTTCTTCTGTTTTTTCTCCCCCTCCACCATCCTTCTTATTTTGGGGTGTTGCCAGAGCGTCAGTTGACTTTAATATGACAAGGAGGACAGATGCCGCGCACAGTTGCATGGATGTGCAGAGTGACAAGGACGTCATGGGGGCGGTGGTGCAAATGTGGCCTTTTAATCTGTGGTGGGGTTTTTAGAGAGAGCAAAATGGCTATGATGATAGCAACTCATGGCAGGAATTTGAAAAGGAAGTTCAAATGTTGCTCTATATTTGGAAGCGGTTATTTATACCTCTCCCTTACTGTACTGTTGTGAAACTGAATTATCCAGCCTCCGCTCGTTTGTTCGAGCAGACTTTTGTGCATCGCAGTGGTATGTGCTTTTCTTTTCATGGGATTATCTCGAGTCAATATTTGGCCTTTGCTACAATATGCAGCCTTCTCTGAAGAGTCAATAATATCTTATCATAAACAAAGAAGGAAGCATGAGATTTTAGTTTGTAATACAGAGCTGGAGACTGAGGGGGTTTGCTGTAAAAATGTGAGTGAGACACCAGGAAACTCGCATTTCTCCACCATTTGGAGACAGTCGAGGCTATGACTGGATGTAAAACAGCAGCTCTTGCTCTCTGATGCACTGTTACGGTGTGTGTTTTCAGGAGTGTAGTCCACTGCAGTCAGTCATGGTCAAACAGGCCACCAGTTGGTTTGAGAGGATAAAGGCTTTCTGACAGCTGACCTTTGCATCCAGGTCCACTCCACCTTTGAAAAGTGAAATGTGACCTATAGGCCACAGTGATTTCCATTGCAATCCCACAGAAATAATTAATTTAATCACAACAGGGACCCTGAAACACTGGATGTCATGACTTTTTAGCAATCTTGGCGGCACGGCTCCGTGGATGGCAGCGCTGGTGGGTTGGCCCACTGCTTCGGTCGAGGCTGAAATATCTCAGCGACTGTTGGATCGATTGCCGTGAAAATTTGTACAAATATTCATATTCCACAGAGGATGAAGTTTTTTGGCTTTGGTGATCCCTTTACTTCCCCTCTAGCGCCACCACGAGGTTTACATTTGTCGTGTTAAGTGAAATGTCTGCCAAAAAAATGAAACTAGTCCAATGCCAAATATCTCTCATCATCCTCAGCCACACTTTATGTCCAGTGCTTATTAGCAAAACTAAGATGGTGAGCATGGTAAACAATGTACCTGTTAAGCACTTGTATGCTTGATCAGAATCAAATGGACATAAGGAGGTTTAAGTAAAGGTCAATGCACAGAGTTCTGCAGCTCAACGCAAAAGAGCAGAGAGCAAATGAACTATTCTTTTACACACACTGTTCAATAAAGATTAAAGGCTGTGGAAAAGACAAAGAGCCCAGGGGCCAGGTTTTAGTTTAACCTTTTATTGGTTCCACTGCACAACAAAAGAGAAGATATAACTTTACATGCTTCCCTTTGACCTGCTTTGAGTCATTTTAGGACCACTCAGCAGCATTCAAGGGAAACATTATAGTCCATTACGTAGACCTGTGTCAACATTTGGGAATTCAAGCCTAGGAGACATACTTAAGCAGTGGTCTGTGCTCTCTCCTCTGCCCCTCTCATGCCCGCTGAACCACAACAGCTTATGGTACAGTCTAATAACACAGACTTGTTGTCCCCGTCTCCCTTGTGTTTCTGTACCTCGACTGTCTCTTCGTACTTGAGGAGACAGAGAGGTGGTCCTGTGAGTCGAGCTCTTTGTTTTTGTTCCGAGCAGGTTTTCCTTCCCGTGGCTTGTCAGATTTAACACACGGCTGCACCTGACGACCCTGGCGTGCCCTTGAGGATAAACGCACGTTCTACCTCACTACTCAGTAATGCAAGCCAGTTAATCACAAGAGCTTGTGCGCTCTCTTTCTCTGAGCTGGTCCAACGGAGAGAATGTGATGTAGAACAACAGTCAACTCACAATGAAGATGATTTTACTCAAACCCAACATTTTTTCCAGACATCTGCCTCATCAATTTGGACTGTGTGGCCTTACTGAAATATTAACCTAATCTTTTTCACTTTTGCTTTTCCACTTTTCCAGCTAACAAAAGCTGTGTGAAAGTAAAAGACGCTAAAGTTTGTAAGGCGACACGTTCTTGAGGGATTATTTCCTGGCAGAGGCTTGCATTTCTTCCTGTGGGTGTTTGGTGATTGACAGTAAGCAGAGCATAACATAACGTGTGCACCGATATAAAGACACTCAACTCCGGCGTGGCGTCTCAGTGATAAAACAGGGAAACTTTACTAACTGAACTAAATTAAGACTTCTGGTTTGTTTTAACTCAAGTGTTTAGTGCCTGTTGGTCAAATATCTCAGCAACTATTGGATGAACTGCTATGAAATGACCCCTGTGGATGAGGCCTGATCCCCTGAATTCTACTGAGCTCGTAGTGTTTTTATTGAAATGAATCAACAATAATTGGATGAACTGAAAGGTCCTAAGAGCAACATTAGTGATCCCCTGGTTTTTGTACCATTGTTACTGGGAGGTTAAAGTTTTCACTTATCCAGTAAAATATATCATCATTGACCAGAAGGATTTGTGCAAAATTTTTGACCAGACATTTATGGTTCCCAGACGATGAATCCTACTCCGATAACTTTGGTGTTCCCTTCACTTTCCATCTAGTGCCATAATCAGGTGAAAATGTAAATTGGTCCAACACTTCAAGTCCAGTCTAGTTTATGACCAAATACCAATAAAACTAATGACACTCGCATGAGCATCGTCTGCACAGGTGTTACCAATGATACTAATTATCAGATTATATTTGATGGTGCTATGCATGTTGGCTCTCTAGAAAGGCTCTGCTACACTGAATGCAACAGAACCTTCATTAGTATCATTGGCAACACCTGTTGTTGCTCACCCCATTACCTCATTCTACAAGATGGCTGCAGTGAAAATTAGCAAATATTAGCAGGCTAACACTCTAAACTAAGATGGTGAACATCATGCCTGCTAAACATCAACATGCCAGATTTGTCATTGCCAGAATGTTAGCATGCTGACAGGGCTGCTAGCATGGTTGTGAAGTCTCGGTCTTGTTAAAATGTGGAAGAATTTATTGCAGCAAATGGGATCCCTGAAAGCAGAAACTCTGCACAGGCACGACTTGAAAGGACTGGAAAGGAAAAGAGGACTGAGACAATTAAAAACAAACAGCAAAAAGCAAAGATTGTTGTTGTGAAGAAGCCACTAAACTAAAACAAAGCACCAAGCCTCCCAAGGCCAATTAGTGCAGGTCAATCCGACCACAAATTGCTCATTGGTGATCTTAGAGGAAGATCAAAGGGCACTAAGCATAAGGGAGGAACACTGCGTATCAGTAAGTCAAAGGAATGGAATGACTTGGCTCCGAGCCCAATGAGAGCCACTTACCCCACATCACTCTTAAGGGTGAAGTGTGTTGCTCTGCCAAACCCAGAGCTGCTGTCAGGTCTACAGTGCAGGCCTACTTGTTTTTACAGATGACCTCTAGAAAGATTGCAACATTGTTCTCCCTGTCTCTCGTGTTTTTTTCTTTGCGGCTGTTTTGCAGGAAGTAAGTAACCGTGGAGAACAGTGATGATGAGCTTGACGTTTGAAAAGGAGTTGCAGGAATTCAAAGAAAGAGTGAAAGGAGGGAGACAACACAACGTCTTTGACTCATCTGACTGCCGGCTGAGCGGATTGCAAGAACAGCAGGGGTCCTCCCTCAGGGATCCACCACTGGTCAATACATCGGCATTGTGTCATAATGGATTCTTGTTTTGGTGCTCATATCGTGCTGGCCTTTTAGCTCTGAGTCAGTGATCCAGAAGACGATATTGGATAATCTGATTTGTGTCTCAATCTTCAATCCTGCCTTTGTTGCAATATAGTTGAAATGTTTATTATGTGGGCGACAAAAAATGGCTGGTTCTTCAAGCACTAGTTTGACATTTTAGGACAACGTGCTTATTTTACTTTATTGCTGAGAGTTGGACCGAAGATTGATACCACTTTCATATCTGTAACTATGCTAAATGTGGGAGTGTTGCATTATGGGTTGCTAATGCCTTCGTGTTACTAAGCTAGGCTATTGAGCTCTTTAAAGTCTGTTTATAGTCTGTTAGAGTCTGTCCTCAAAGTGTTAAGGTATCCAAGCTTCACCTAAGAGAGTATCCGATGGCCCGTTTAATGTGTTTTGGAGGAAATAAATTCCTAACAAGTGAAAATGAGTTCAAAATTGTCTTCTGAACGCTAACTGCCGGGGTCTGACAGGGGAGTGCGAATATGAGACAAAAAGGCGAGCCACACGCGGGATTTACGTTCCACTTTTAATTGGGGTGTTTCATGTCTCACTTTTACGAGGGATAAGGCCTACAAGGCACGAGGACTATCTGCGGTTTGGACTGATAGGATCTGTGAGAAAAATCTCCCACCAGGAGGGGTCTGAAAGTGTTTACTAGCTTCAAAACAGCTGTAACCAGGGTCATCTTATATTTGGTCCGTTTATGTAATGTGTGAGTTTGAGATGCTAACAGGCAGATCTTTTTATTTTGCCTTTGGACACAGCCAGGCCAGCTTATCTTCACACTAAGTTAAGCAATAGCGTCGTAATGGCGTAAAAAGGCGTATTTCCCCAAATGCCTTGAACTTAAATTATCTCTTTCTGTTCTGTTTGGTGAAATGAGCGTGCACGCTGTCTCTTTTGTCTCCAACTAAAATAACAAGGCTTCCTCAACCAGTCGTGCATTTTCTTGAACCAGTGCTCTCTCTTGATAACACCAAGATATCTTCATGTAACGCTGGACCATGTCAAAGCTCGCTGACATGTTACCCAGGACACCGTGACCAGACTGTCTCCGAGCTGCTCCTCATTCCCCTCCCCACCCCACCCCTACTGTGCGTGTGTGTCTGTGTGTGTGTGTGTTTTAGTGGCGGGGTGGGCACCCTCCCTCTCCAAGCATCAGACCACACAGCTCAGCCCTGAGACCTGTCAAACACAGCTGGGACATCTCCCCTCCCTCCCTCCTCCTCCTCTCCTCTCCTCCTCCTTCCTACCTCTCCTCCCCCTCCCTGCTCCCCAGACTCCAGCAGGAAGCTTTGATACAGGGGTGTCGAGCAGCGAGGGGAACATTTCCATTTTTATCTGCTTCGAAGACTCCAGGACCCCCCTCCCTCTCTCTCCCTCCCTCCTTCTTCTCCCCCTCATCCTGAACTGCTTCTCATCAGCATAAAAAGAGTCTGCCATTTCCCTCCTTCATTGTGTATGCTTCGGATGCGGTGTAATTGATATAGACATGATCTGGGAGGGGGGGGGGGGGAGAAAGAGCAGAAATCTCTAAGACCGATCTACGGTGACTGTTTCTCCTCCGTTTGTTGCTTTTGAGGTGCAAGTTCAGCAAAAATGACTCGCTCTGTTTTCTGCACTGGCTGTCACGAAAACGCCGGCGTCTGTCCCGTGCAATAAATGTCACGCGACATATAGTCAAAGTCTCCACTGCCGCGGCACTGTCAGCTCTTGAACTTCTCAACGCGAAATTCAAAGAGAGGCAGTTGCTCAAAATAAATGTTTTGAAACGTGGGGGTGGTGGTGACGGTGGTGGTGGGGTGTTTGTGGGGGAGCGTTCAAGGCTGCCTTGTCACCTGATCGCTTGCTTTTAAGGCTGTTTTGCACCCCTGCTCTGTAGACAATAATAGGTGTGCCGGGTAACTTTTTAGTGTTTGCTCATCTCCTCTGTCGTCGTGACATCACTTCCATAGCTCCGGGGTCTGGCAGTTCCCCCTGCTCAAAAGGTCATAAATCAAATAGTCTTTAGCGAGCTCACGGTGGGTTAGTGCGACTTATCATATTCAGATCTTGAGAAATGTACAGGTGTCACCCATACATGCACGCCCCTGCCGCGGTCATTGTGAAAGGGGGGCGGTTTGAGGGTGTATTGGCAGCGTAAGTGGGGCTAGTACTTACCTGAAACCACAAAACTGCTCAGGGGCCTTGAGATGATAAACCAAGAGCCACATGAAATGTGTTTAACAGTCAGGTTGATTTATAGGTGATGGATTATGCTGATTGCTGCATTTCAATGGGGTTGAGACACGGGGAGAGAGGGAGAAAACACTCCCGAGTGTGTGTGTCTTGTGATGCCGGCTTTATGATGCAAACTGATGGTATGTAACGCGGCTTGGTTAAAGGTTAACAGTCAACAGGTTGAGATGTAGGGAAATTACTCTTCGAATGCATACGGGTGTGCGAAAGTGAGCGGCAGATTACTTTGCATGTCGACACTGTTGCCAGTAAAGTTCCTGGACACAAAACAAATAATTAGACAATTAAAAATTACTCTTAAAGTACAAAACTTTCCAGGCCTCCAATATGAGTCATGTTCCAAGAATAGCCTGTTGGAAATCAGGGCAAACTGTTATTTCTTCGATAATGTGACTAATTTACTCGACACATCCTATAGGTTCACATGAATGCAATATCATTTTCATGAAAGTAAACGTACTCACCTCACAATATATTTTACACTGTATTTTATGAATCCCAAGCAAAGAGGAGAGATGTACTGTGCCAGGTTTAGATACTTGCTGCTTTCCATCTGCACGTAGACTCCAAGATTATAAGCTATAAAAAAGTGTTAATTTGAAATGCAACTTATTATTTTAGCACCATCACTGTAAAAGTGTGCAAAAACATGCAGCAACACAGGGTCAAAAATTACATGAGATTGCTATGAACAAACAGC
>JBCAUF010000092.1:12377593-12393539 GCA_038406115.1 Haemulon aurolineatum
CGCATATTGTAAACATGTACTTTTGTATCCCCGGAGGCCCTAATCAGAATGTGGCAGCAGACCGACAATTACATCACATAAATTGGATGTTTTGTACTTGATCTCACCGATTGTAAGTGTCATTAAAAAGTAATGAAAAAGATAGCATTGTGAGTTAGGGTCTAATTATTGTTATATCTCCAGTCCTATAATCCCCTTTATTGCGATCAATAAAACCAGTTTGCACTTTGACTCCTCACCTGATTCAGTTTGTACTATAGACTGTATCACCATGGGATTAACACAGATGTCATTATAGCTTTATATAGTATCTGCTTTTATCAAGAGAAATACCACACCCTGTCCTCCACTATGTTGTTTATGATGATGTTGCAGCCTGTAGAGATTTCTCTCTCTTTGTGCGTGTGTGTGTGTCTCTGGAGCTTATGTTACACTTCGATGTCACACACTGATGTAGCTCTATATAATCTCACTAATGACTCTGTTTTTAAACACATAATTAGCTCATTGATCCTTTTTCCATATTGCTGTGTCCCAGTGGTCTCAATTACTGTTATTAATGTTTACACCACACCTGGCACTTTTCCCGCGTGTCTTAGCGTTACAATCTTACAAGTACAACAAAGCCGTGGGAAACATCATATACTGTATATGCTGGGTGTCTAATCACAGCATTAATTGATAATTATCATGAATTCCTTGCAGATTCTTCCGTTTAATTACCTTGATGAGCATGGCTCTGATTGAAAGGGACAAAGTGTATCACACACAGGCATTGAGAGAGACTGTAATCTTCAATATATTCTGCTGAAAACGTAAAATATACTAAAAGAACTTAAAGTATGTAAATCACTGATATATCAATATACATGTCACTTTAATTTTGCAACTAAAGTGGAGCTAATTTGGCTAGATTGCATACTGCTATTTAGCTAACCTGTTTCACTCTGCACGATTTAGCAAGCTGAAGTGAGCTGAAACAATTAGTTGATAAGTCAAATAGTTGGTTAGTTGATCAGTAAAAAATGCATTCAATTTGAATAATTAATGAATCATTTAGACCCAATGAAAGCTTGGTTTCACATCTTATCTTTTTTTCCATAAAATGTAATATTCATGACTAAACAAGAAGTAATTTAAAGTTTGGGTGAAACCTCCTAACTGATTATATATTAAGAGCTCTGCGCAATCTGCTTCTTGAGGAAGAGTGTGTGGGTGATACTGTATTTGATAGTCTTTCACCAACTGTCTTCCAGGCAACTCAGCAAACCATCCTACAAACATCATAAGATTTTTGTGATGTATTGCATGTCACCAAACTGTGGCCAGTGCACAAAAGACCATGACATCATCTTTTTCTAGCTAAGCCCTACCCACCCACTGAAGCTGTATTTACTGTTAATACAGGATCCCATCAGTCATAGTACTACACTGTTCGTGAGGCAATGAGTAATTTATAGTCATCCCCATGAGCTCTGAGAAACAGTACATTTATCTCTATTTTGCAGACCAAGATCTCAACAGGAACTGGCAGAGTAGTCAAGAATGTAACAGTTCGCTTCATATTATGAACTACAGATTCCACTGATGTTCAGGATGAACAGCATTTCTCTGAATGCCATTCGCCTCACAGTTATAAAATATAATTCCTCTTGATTTTTGTGACCCAGTTTTCATGAATGTTTGACACAATTCACACAGAATGAATGGCACAGGAACATATTTCTGCCACTGACGTATATAAATGCAGGATAAGGAAAACAGAGAGATGAATTCATCCGCCTACACATTTCTTTATTGAGATGTTCTAAATACTGTCCCATAGTCTTTGTTGTATTTGTCGCATGCATTATGTGTCATTCACAATCAAACCTGTTATCAGGCACTGTAGATACAGCATGTCTCTGCTGCTGTCCTCAGTGATGTAGTGCTCCATCTAGTGGACCAGTGACGCAGCTGCTGTTTGTTGGAGATGCTCATGTAAAAAAAACTGGCTAAAGTTTAACAAACCATACTGGACCACACAGACTTTCATCTCACAGGTTAGCAAGAAGTCTCATAAGAAAGAGTTAGGATCTTTTTTTCTAATTACACAAGAACTTAACCTTAGATTTCTATCAGGTTTGACTGGAAGGTGAGTGACTGCTATTGCGTTCAAGCCAGACAAAATGTATCACTGCCTGCAGCATCTGATTGCAGTCCAGAGGGGGGGAAAAAAAGAGCCCCAGATGCTGCAAGACATACTGTAAGAAAAAAACACAATCCTGTCCTAAATATATCCCTGGTGCCTCTGGAGAGTAAGTGAAAGTCAATATTATTGAGGCTCCGCAATGAGGCAATATTTGAATTTCAAATGAGCCTCAGACAGTGGAGAAAGCTAGCATTCAGTCACCCTGACAAGAGTGTACACTAATAGTGAAGAGGCGAGCGCGTGGCACAGCGCTGACAAATAGCCGGTGCATTATGCTGAATGAGAAACACTGTTTCAGAGAGGGGAAATGGGATAATTGATCCAAATTAGGAAAGAGTGACCTAAAGCACTTTGCGAGTGCCAGTGTGAGGCAGAATGTGAGTGGTGTTAATGCATCTTCTCAAATGGGGGAGGAACTTGCAATCCCACATGTGTAAATACGATGATTTATGCAGTCAAACGAAGGAATTTGTGCAGGTCCATTTGGCGGAGAGCTCTGCCACAATAGCGAGAGCGGAATGATTTAAATTCAGTGCTTTATTGGAGCACCTTACAGTTAGTCTTCTCCGCACAGTTTGACGGTTTGAATGTTTTACAGCAAAGTTACAGCGTTTTAAGAACTCCTGCCGCTCCATGTTAAAGAAATTCAACCTATCAAAATCGCAAAAATAATTTAAAAACAAATCCGCGTCTTAATTGTTGGCCCTCGTCTCGGTAATAGCTTCTCCCCTATCTCCCTCATTCAGCGGTTCACCCTTCCATATTTATTTTCCTGCATCGACGGTGCGTTCCAACTCTGAGAGAGGGATTACACGCCTGGCTTGGTCTGCATCCTACAGCCTCTGCTGGGACTGGCGCTGCCACCCACCACAGGCCCTCGGCTGCTCCGGGGCTACCAGCATGGCTCGGGTGTGGGTTTATAAATGATCCGGGACCAGGCGCCATGCAGTGCCACCCCCCGAGCAGAACCCCCGAAACAACTGGGGCCTACGTACATGTGCTCAAGAGAATTAGATGACGGCGTTGCACCACCACGTGTTCAAACACACTCATTAGATATGAATGCTCCACTTGTCAGATGGATAAGTCACGTTGTGCTGATAGTACCAGTCTGAAAGTAACTTTAAAGTACAGGTTCATCCTCTGAGGAATATGGATTCGATCAAATCCTTATTTGCCCATATTTTGGCCTGATGGTGGGGCTAGAGTAAAGCCCAGTGGATCACCAAAAAAGTGTAACAACAGCAGCAGCAGTAAAAGTATTCCTCCCTGAATTATTTCTGTGGTGTTCCTGAACCATCACCTAATCATTAGAGTGAGTTCACTTTGGACCGGAGCTTCAGAGCAGCAAAGATTTGATATAATATGACCATTTTCTAACATGAGCTTTGTAGATAAATACAGTAAAGACTCGTGGTAATTATGTCTCTCACCTGGAGACCAACTGACCCTATCATAGATGGTGGGTTTTGTGATTATCTATTATGAAGCTGAGAGAGTCTACTGGTCTAAATTTTGAGGCAGCAGTGTGTCTGCAGATGACATCTCCAAGAGGCAGAACTGGGAGGAAAACTGCTTCAGCCACTCAAATGGAAGCTGCAAAGCTGTGTGAGTGCTGGTTAACAATGGGATGTTTAACCTCCACCGAGAGTGCACAATCAAAAGTATAGAAAATACATCGACATCTTATTTTGCATTTGTCATCTAAAGTCACAGTGATAATATGACAATTATGGGATATGTGTGGCCCGCTGTTCTTTTTTTCTCCATACATATTATAGGTTCATTTCAGAAAACAGCAACATTTTGAAATTTCCTGATTCTGTAGACCTGCACTCACGTTAATCACCTAGTCCGGAGTCAACTTTGCATCAAAAATGATTAAAATCTGTGAACAGCTTTCTGAGTTATCCGGTTGGTGTAATTTTTCCACCAAAGGTCTTATATATCTATCTATACGCTTATAGACCATATTATAGACCAATAGACCAATTTTTGCAGTTTTTCATATATTTTAAAAAGCATTTGCATATCTTTATTTCCATATTTACGCTATCTTTCATATATCTAAATGTCTGTCTGATGACATACAGATATTTTATTTTGTGATCAGATATTTGTGCATGCTGCAAGCTATATGCTGAAACATATATTTCCATTTGGCATCGTGTTTCTTGTGTTATTTTTGATTATAAAAATATGATGTGATTTCATTTAAAAGTACTGTAATTTGGTCTGCTGACACAATGCGCCCTGATAACTGTGTTCTGATTAAAAAGTTTGCACAGAGTCGCCACGCTTTTTCCCAAAAGGCCCATGCGCGTGTCTGCACTTCTGCACGCGAATGGTCCTGGTCCTTTAAAACGGCAGAAGTCATATTGTACCACCTGAGAAGGTCCTCTGAGTCGAGCAATAAATGTAAAACACGAAACCATAATTCCCACTCTCCAGCTTGATTGAAGAGATGTTAATTACAATCATCTCATCTCCCTTTGCTGATTTTAATTTGCACTCGGTGCATTTGACCCAATTTTGTTTTAATGAAGTTGGCATTTTCAGCAAAGTTCAGATGACTGCAGTGTTTCGGCGGAGGCAACTTTCCGCTTCCCGTCGCAGGGCCAACACCTCCACTTCTGCATCCGCCATCTCACTGTATATTCAAATGGATCGACTGTCATCAGCTCTTTTCGTGCCTCTCGTGACAACTTAACACCTTCTCTTCCTCAGCAGATGTCCGTGTATTAATTACTCAATCCAGCATATGGGCAAACAAACACAGGCTTGTTCGTGGTGTGTGTGTGTGTGTGTGTGTGTGTGTGTGTGTGTGTGTGACCGTGGTGCAAAGCTCCAACCCATGTCCTTAAAGCGCTTAATTGTCATCAATAGCCCCGTGGTTATCAAATCCTCCACAATTACTCTTCCACGGGGGTATAAGGTGACTGTCCCCCGGCATCCTGTAAGTAATATTCTGTGACAAATGTCTTCATTCTCACAAGTTTTTTCTAATACCCTCACAGTACTTCCCACCTAATCTTGACGTTTCCTCTGCTCGCCTCGTTCGCTGAGGGTTTTTGTGCTGGGAGGACGAACGCTAAGCTCTTAATTGCAGGTGGTGTGTGTGTACGCTTTTCCCAATCCCAACCCCTTTTGTTCGCGGCGCTGTGGGAGAGACAAAGGTCCCCTTTTTCAGAAAAAAAAAGAAAAAAAAAACTCCCTGCCTTGACTCTCAGAAGTAGTGTGGGGACGAAGGAAGGATTAAGTCAACATTTCTCATGACCTCTGAGGCCTGGGGTTGGAGGGAAGCTTGCGCGGCGCTTACAATGGGCGACCTGGCAGCGTGTGTTTGTGTTTGTGTGAGTGTATCGGCGGTGGAGAATTCACCACAAAACAATGTCAGACCTGAAAATCCCTCACAGACATGCTTATTCAATATCATTTTATCATTCAAAACCTATTAGCGTGCCTAATATTCAGACATCCCCTCAAAACAGTAATCAAGTGCTAATATAATTCTGAACGGTGCTGCTCCAAAAATTTCTCCCGCTGAGACTGAATGAGTCATAAAGCATGGAGCAGGCTGCTACGGTTAACTGTTGTTGTTCATTTGTTTCCCATTACAGAAGCTCCATTTTGGCTAATTAGTCTTGACAGTAACTTTTCCCTGCGGTGTTGATTAGATCTAATTAATGACTGCAGGCAAGATGGAGGACTGGTGCCCTGAAGGAGCCATTTTCATACATCCCAGGGTAATTGAAGCTATCCTTTTTTGTTTTGCCACACAAAGGCAAAACTATTCTCCTGCCTCGCTTTTTTGTTCTTGTTGCTGTTTCAACTTTTAATCACTATTCTGTCAATAATCTACCGGTTATATAGCATCATTTTAAGCATTTTATGATGTCAGCAGAGATCTATTGATTTTATGTGATGTCATGTCCTTGTAGTCGAGTTGTGCCTTTGAGCAAAGCGCTGATTCCCTGACTTCACTTAAATGCATGAATATGAAGCAGGCCGCGCCGGGGAAAAAGCAAACACAAGCAAACTTTCTCCGGATTAATCAAGTTTAAATGGAAATGGGAAATGGAAATCGACTGCAAGGTTATAACGTTGTGATATGACTTTGTAAGACAACGGAAAGTTTTGCCAGTTGCCATTTCGCCAGTGAGCGCCCTTCACCCTCGTTTTCCCCCCTCCAGCATTGCATCATAAAATCATAATCTTTCTGTAGTAACTCATCCACAGATGCCTGCCACCTCCCATCAGTCCAGTGGAGTGGAGAGCTTAGGGGGATTAGATCTGAGGTGAATGTCTCACAGGAAAACACCATGCCAAACTATGCATGTTGCAGGGGAGCAGATCGTCGGGACGATCTGATTAACAGTGTGAAAACGTTCCTTATCTGCGATGACTTGAAACCTCCATACAAAGGCAGCAACAGCCAGCGAGGGAGAGAGGGAGGAGATGAGATGATTAGGGTGGAGATGGATTCGTCACGTATGTACAACATCTGCCGACATGTCACAGCAACAGCTCCTTAAGTGGCCAGACTCACCACAAACTGTGATAAAGTTTAATTTGTTGTATGTGTGCAGAAACCAGAGTGGTTATCTGTATCCTGGTATTTGTATTTTACGTTTTGTCTGAAATTTGCAAGAAAATATACACACAATTATAGATTAAAAGTTCACTCAGTTATCCTCCAAAAATCTGCTCATTGTACGACCTTTTCAACATAGGTCTTTAGGAGCCAGAACTGAAAAATGTGTACAATTGGTGGAAAGTCTCCTGCTCTTATGATAGATGCAGGTGTTGATGCAGACGAGAGAGACAGACTCTGGTGGCCAGATCACATGACTTAGAATAATTGCAAAAGTTAGTGAATAAATAGCCTAACTCTTTGATGACCTGCCCATCATTTCAACCATGCTATGAGGTTGACCTTAAAGCAGTTTGACATTTTGGGGAAATGCGCTACTTTGATTTCTTGTACTATTGTTTCATGAGAAAATATATACCACTGTCCTGTCCCTGTGTCAAATACGAAGCCAGGGCTGGTAATTAGCTTAGCATAAAGATGGCTAACAGGTGGGGAAATGGCTTTCACTACTCTGTCAAAAAAGCCACCTACAGTACAGCTCACTAATTAGTATATTAGTTCAAACTGAGGCGTAAAAACATTGTTGTTTTGCAGATGCTCATAATCATCATGATCATCCAAAAATAATAATAACAGTGTGTTCACTCTCCTACTTGAATGCATCTGTTGTTTCAGTTCTGAGCCCAGTTTTAAACATCTTGTATTGTGGTCGTCTATAAAAATTTGTCTGTCAGTTCTAGTGAAAATTTTGCTCTTTCTTCCCATCAATGCTGTTGGTCCCATTTTTCAGAAAACCACTTTATTCCTATGCTGGTACAGGCCATAACCCAGAGCCGTGTACAGTACTGTATTTTCACCAGCCCCTTGGCCTATATAGCTATCCCACATTTTCTTTACGACATGCAGTGCGTGATGAGTGCATGGTTAGGGAGAGATATGGGGGCTCCTGGTGAATGTTGCAGGGGCTGGTGTCGGTGTGTCTCGTAGCCCCCTGATGTTTATCAGGAGATACTCTGGAGTCTGATCACGGACTCTCCGGCTTCCATCACCACCTGCTCGCAGAAATCCAAATAATTACCTGCGTGCTAATGTGGGTGGTGGTCCTTATCTGCAGCCAATCGCATTGAGGCATGAAGGAATCACTGCCATTGCTCATGGCATTGCTCATTTCTTCCAAGATGAAGAGGGGAAGGGAGCTCATTAAGGAGACGAATTCATTAGGATGGGTTGCTAAAACTAACAGAGAAGCTGTATTAAATATTCTTTATTTACTGCTGTAGATTATACCTCCAGGCACTGAGCAGTAGGCAGCCTGTTGCAGCAGCTCTCTCTCTCAGCTATTCCTTGTTGCTGGACTTTTGTCTGCTATACACTTTGGTGCACCTGAGACGGAATTTCATTATTTAAGTACAATGCTGGTCTTTATTTGTATCTGTATTAATTTTAGTGTTTGTGCTGCTGAAGCACCTCTAGAGATCAATAAAGGCTTATCTTATCTTTATTTCGTGACAAATGAAGACTTATGAATGCGATTCTACCATTTACTGCATTGACTTCCACAAAGAAAAAGAGGAAAAAATCCTCAATTGCAAACTGCACAAACCTGGCTTGACAAGTGGACCAGTCACTGATTCCAAAGATGAACTAAGATGTTGATTGACGGAGACAAATTGGTTGCTTTGTTGGGAAAAGTGTAGCATTCATCCGTCACTATAGGCTTGTTGACAGAACAGAAGTAGTGGTGAGCGATGGTCGGTAAATTTGCTGTCTGATTCCTCTTGACTGGCAAGTCAACTGATTTCAAGAGATAGTTAGTCCGGAAAACGGTTTCCATGACTGGTTTTTAGCCATGCATGGCTTGATGGTAATGTCAGTCTGTCAGTCCACCACTGTGGTTCAGAATGAAATATCTCATCAGTTATAGGATAGACTGGCACAAGATTATCAATAGAAATCAATGATGATGTAGTTTTGAATGAAATGTCTCTACAACTGTTACCGTGAATTGCACATTGATGCTCCCCTCACAACAATTTGTAAAACCATTGGTGATCCCTTCACATATTCTCCAGTAATCTGACTTTCTCCAAATTGTGTTTTTCACCAATTCCCTTTCTGGTGTACTTACATTTTAGTCCCAGTACAAAGTAAGACACATTTCACTGGTCACTAGCTGCCTTATAAAGTGATAGCTCCAGCAGCATTAACTACATTTTGTTAAGCACTAATTTGCAAATTTTGATGATAAACATGATTATATCTGGCTAATATTAGCATATTGGCATTGCCAGAGTTAAAATAATAGTGTGAGCACATTTAGCACAATCTAAAAGAGCTACTAGCATAATTGTAGTATCTTAAGCTCCTTCTTGTTTCAGTTCAAAGTACCTTAAACATTGCACGAATAATCATGAAATTGATGACTATTTTTATTATATGAGTAAAAGTGTCACTGCTACTAAGAACTATGTGTCCTTGACTTGATTTAAGACTGACAGGGGGCTGGCTCAGCCCTGGCAGATCTGGTCCATCCTGCTCCTGATGTATCCCTCCACCTGTTAAAGTCCTGCTCCTCCCACCACTCTTAATCCCAGCACGACAAACATACAACTGGGCAGGTCTCCCAGGGTCTCAACAATGGCGACCCTTCCTCAAACACAGGGGAAACATTTGGGGATTACGACGCAAGTTTTTCAGAGTCAATCACCTAGAAAATGGAGCCCCTGAATAGATGCCCGGACCAATATATGGTCATTTGGGCACAGAGGGTTGACCAAAGAGCACAGTCAGGTGGAAGGAATACAGGCATGCTGGGAACTAAGAATGTGAATTAAAACTCACCCATGGATAAATAAATAAAAAAATGTGGCACAACTTTTCTCACGTTTCCAGATCTGCTCACAATAGCTGTCACTGGTGTGAGTCAATTGTTGATTGGATATGCAGAAAGAAAGAAAAAAAGAGGTGGTAGTGAGTGATTTGCTTGTTATTATTCTCATTGTGTAGCAGCATAATTTTGTCACATTTTGATGTAGAAAATGATGAGATTTAGTCCACACACACATGCACACACTCTCCTAATGCTGATGAGTCTACTTACGCAATTACTCACCCAAAGTTTTATCCGCCATCATTATTCTCGCAGCTGTGAATTATTCATGAGATTGGAATCTCTTGAGCGTGTGTCGCGCAAATCACATTTTCGCATTTGTACACTTACTGCCAAGTCATGACATCGCACATATTGAGACGAATGGCAATTACTGTTCATCAGTGTTCAGCAGAATTTATTTCAGATGATTGAGGCCAGTGAGGACATGGACATTAGGAGTTCAATATGTGTAAATATTATATTGAACTACACAGAATATTCAATATGTGGCTGCAGATTGAGCAGTAAACTCTAATCATGATTGAATGGTGAGTAATGGTTAAGTACATGTGGATCCCTATTTGAGATTAGCACTGTTTTATTGTTGTTATCGCATGCCTCTACTGACACTCCTATACACTATTTACACTGGGGAATGTGCTGCATTCTGAATCCCACACTTCACTGCAGCCTATCTAATAAACAATCATGTGCATGGCAAAATCTGATTGTATGAGGCAGTTTAATCCTTAAACTTTGGAATTTCACAATGAGATCATGAACATGGCATGTCTGAGTTCCTCACTGTACTGTCCAAAAAATATTTTCTATTTTTCTCGACTATGATTGCATCTTGGAATTAACATACTATTGCAGCTACAGATCTTAAATTATCATTAAAATAATAATGGGTTCAACACAATTTATTGGTGCTAACTTGCAAAATGCTAAATTATTTCATATCATGTTGCATGCTGCATGCCTTTCTGCCATTTTGGTCTTACATAAGATAACCATGTTATAAGGAATTTTAACACAGGGGAAACATTTGGGTGCAATATTTGGCATGGTTTATTTGCACAATCTGAAAATACTGTCCATTAATATGTTTACATGTATGCATAATCGCTATAAAATAAAATTTGTTTGGTTTTCGTAGCTTTAGAAATATGCTTTTATATATATACATATATACATATACATATATAGCAAGGATCTTACTTTAAGAGAGCATCCCATCTTGCGCCGCCATGCTTGTATGGCAGTCCGAGCAGACAATCCAAGCAGCCACAGAGCACGTTTCACTTGTATAAACAAAGGAGCGAAGAAGATGGCGGAAGGAAGGAAGAAGGAGGAGAAAACACAAGAGAGAGAGAG
This sequence comes from Haemulon aurolineatum, assembly GCA_038406115.1. Taxonomy (NCBI): domain Eukaryota; kingdom Metazoa; phylum Chordata; class Actinopteri; order Lutjaniformes; family Haemulidae; genus Haemulon; species Haemulon aurolineatum. The sequence goes on from JBCAUF010000092.1 coordinate 12,388,628, forward strand.
AGTTAGTAGTTTGTTGATAGAGAGTCGTAAAAAGTTTTTTTGTGATAAACCTCACAGTTTGCGAATGGAAGACGCCATTTCCACTGACGTGTTTCGGTCCGCGGAGGCCACCTTCACTTTTCTGACGAGAGGGGTGAGCTCGAGTGAGCTCGAGTGAGCTCGAGTGAACGCTGCTGCCTAGAATCTGAACGCTCGATGTCACGGTTTCCGCCTCACATTACACACTTAACCTTTAAATGAGATTACAAAAAGTCGCATCACCTTAGCTAGTATTTTGGTTGTGAGTGGCCAGCAATAATTATTACTGAGCTCATTACTGAACGCAATATATTTTGTTTTGCTGTGGCTGTGGAATAGTGTTTCAGTTTCCCTCTTGGAGAGACACTAATTAACTGTATATTTCTAGAATAGATGCTCAGAAGGTGTGTATTTACTGTTTCTTAACTGAAAAGGGACATGTAATGTTAATATGGTTTAACATAGAAATGATTTGTGGATGTGCATTTCATTATGCCAAAATGTGATTACAATCATTTCTCAGTCAATTAAATTTTTTTCCAAACACAGTGCACTAATGCTAACAATTTGATGTATTTATGCATACCTTTTGACCTTGAACTGAGTTTTCTCCCAACTATCTTGATTTTCAGTTCCAAGTTTCTTTTGTGAACCCTGTTCATTTAAAGTGTCACAAAAAGGTCCTTGTTTAAAGAGTTTCACACCTTATTACCCTGAACTTGTTCCTCATGGTTTTACTTGGATCAAAGGCTGATTGTAATCCACACAGGCAGGTAAATCCACCTGTGGACAAAGAACAAAAACTCTTCTGTTGTCAGAAGCGCCTTATTCTTGGCTACACATCTGATGTGGGTACACATTAGCCCGCTTTGCAGATGTCACAATCAATCTGAATCTAATCAGTTACATTAAATGCTTCACGTAAATATACTGTAATGTTGTGATCATATTGTAAATGAAAACAGTCTATCTTGTAAACGTGCTCTTGTTTCGTTTGTCATTTCATGCTGTTTCTGTTCTTTGATAAATCTCACAGTTTGCAGAAATCTGGTCATCAGAAATTGTATAAAAGTATAGTATATGATGTATATCATCCAATGAACTGATTCAAAATGTAGTTCTTGATTTCATTCCTGGCAAAGTTTAATTTAAGTGTACAGATGTAATAGATTTAAAGCAGGAAAAGGTGAAAGTCTGTTTAACACTGTAATGAAAGGGTATCACAGTACAAAAAAGTTAGAAACACAAATAAACTGTGGCGCTTAACTGCAATGTGCTATTACCTGAAAATTCACCTGCGTTTTTCTCAGTGGGCACCATCTAACAAATAGGTGTTTTTCCCCTGACGAAATCACACTTTGATGTCTTTCCCTGTTGTGTTGGGCTTTTGTTGCGGGTGGACAGCCCATCTTTATTCTGTGCTAGCAGGGCAGCAGGGCTTCAGAAGCTTTTCGAGCCACTATTTTCATGGTTTAAAGCTTTCATCTCATTTGCTGGTCGAGGAAGTGTCATGCTGCTGTGGAGTGGTGTGTTGTTTTGTTGTGAGGGGCAGCCTCAGCTTGCCTCCCACATCGGGGGGTTAAAGCACCCTGCTTGCTGTAGGAAACCCGGCTGGCCTTAATAAGACAAAGTCCAGGCATTGATTTGAGAAAATAGTATTCGGAATTAGATGTTGCAGCACAAGCAAATCACAGCTGGGGTAAAAACAATTCTCCCATCGGGGGGCGGTCATCCCTTCAGGGACGACTGCACCCCCTGCCTACCTGAGAGGATCAAAGCTAGGTCTTAAAGGAAAGGGAGACAAATTTGCCAAATGTCAGGATGAAAAAGTAAATCCTCCTTTTGAATGCAGGGGAAACACATGTTAGATTATTAGCTTAACTGGCTAAAGGCTAATTATAATAATTCTTCCAAGTGCCATTAGTTCAAATCATTATGAATTCAAGGTCCTCTTACTGACTTTTTCCCTCAGATTTTCCAACCATATCTCTCAGTCACCAGAGGTTAACCCAGAAAAATCTTTCTTCTTCAAATCAAGTCTGACAAATCCACTGATGAAGACTGGAGATAGGCAATCGAAAGGAGTGGAATAAAAGTTACTAAGTGGACCTTGAGTATAGTTATTTTTTCCTTTTTAAAAGTATTATTCCCACAGATAAATTTCAGCACTCAACCGGCCTTGTGGGTCATTTCCTTTAAATTTATTTTAAGATATACTCAGCCGCGGGTATTCATATAAAAAGCTACTTAAACAAGGCGAAGAACTGGGGCCTGCTATTAAAACAAACACTTGTGAAAAGAAAAAATAAAAATAAAAGCCACTGTGAAGTTAATCACTTGTCAAAGGACTCATTATTATAGGAGAGGGACAGGCCTGACAAGAATCAGACAAAAGCAGAACAGCGGAGGCACTTTAGTTTCAATGAGCCACTCTGCTGGTGCTGGGGTGACATCAGAGGTCCTCTAAGCTCTCCTTTGTATCCTTTCCTCGTACGCCTCGTCTTTTGGGCCGTCCCCCTTGTTCTCACCAGCAGGTTGTTTTCTCGTCCTCTCATTAAGCCCTGATCCCAAAATTAGAAGGCCTCCAAACATTACATCTGACCATGCTATGACCCCAAGTGTCATGTTGAGAAAAGGACATGGGCATGTATTGGTGAGAGGTCTTCTGAAAATGTGAATATATATATTTATAAATGGCTTCCAGGACATTTTTGAATGGTAATTTCTACAGATGTTACCTGGCAACATTCATTTAATATTCCAGTAAGTATTACATTCTTGAACTGCATACAAGCCATAAGGAGGAGGTTAGGGGGGATGGTTCCCATACAAAGGGCAGAATTTCGACACATGAAAACAGGGTTGTTGTCTGTGGTTAAAGTTAGGCTACTAAATCATTTTGTTATTTTTCAGGATAGGTTGCACCTTTGGTTAAATATTGAATATTGATAAAGAAATAAATATAAATATTTTTTATTTTTAGCCTGAACCCTGAACCTTTACTCAGTGCATTTTCCATGCAGTGGTCTCTCTAATATCCAAAAACATAGCCATGGTAAACATAGCCATTAAAAACATTAATCATGCAAGAAAAAAAAAAGATAATAACAAGAAATACACAGTTTATGGTCCAAATGTTCTATTGTTTGCCGATGACACCTCGTTGTACACTATTATTAATGTCATTATATTTACACCCTCGAAACATGGCACAGACTCACTTTTAACAATACACACAAACATAAAACCTTTTTAACCACTCCAGTGACCTTGCACTTTCAATTCAACAGCAAACTGGTTAAAGGGAAATCATGTTCCAGGTAAATAAAGACATAACCTGTATTGTTGTTGGAACACAAAGCCCCAAAACATGGCAAGATTTGCTTGAAAGGAAACACTGTTGACTGTTAAATGCCTCACGGCTTAATCCTTCCCCTTAGACGCCAAAGATTCTCCCTAACCTCATAGCGACAGTGATTACTCATTTGAGCCAGAGATCTTGTGACCACTAATACCTTAACTTGTTTCACCTTGCTAGATTTACACTGATAAACACAAGTTCATTCATGAGTTTTACATAAACTATGTTGAGTTTGATTGAGTAATCTGGGATTTATTTCATACACATTATGGTGCAACAAAAGTGATTTTTATCAAAGCATTATAGAGTTTGCAAATAATTTCATAACTTCAAATAAGGTGGAGTACTTTCTCACACTCTCTAAAGCTTCATGAAGAGGATCTCATCCAAAATGTGGACGATGGCAATGATAAGCTGTGTTTGCGATTCAGGGCGTCATGATCAGATAAATTCCCTAAAGCCTGTGAACTTAAGGTTGCAGTTCTTAGAATCTAAAGCCCGCACTGATGGTGGGTCTCCAGTTGTACAATTATACAACATCTAAACTGATAAAAGATCCCATTTATCTTGGGTTTTGTAGATGCGAAGGGGTAAGATCTTCAAAAAGTTCCCCAAAGATCCACAGAGTCCCCCCATTTGTAAATGTTTTTGAAAATGGTGCTTTGTTCACACCTGTGGTCAGCACTTTATTTTGTATTTTTCCCTTATCTGAGTTTAATCTGCATGCAGCCAGCATTTTGCAGTCTATAGTTCTGAATAGACTTCAGTGTGTATTGTTATCTGTTCCTCTGTCTCTGTACCTGACTGACTGTGGTTCCCTAGTGGCTTTGAACCATATCCAGGTGTCAGTCCATGTAGATGCATGTTGCTATGGTTTGGTGCCAACAGTGCAAAATCAGAAGGAAACAAAACTGAAAACCTTCACTCGATGTCACAATGCAAAATATCACAATATTACAAAGAATTCAGTTTTAGTGAAATATGGGAATAATAATGATAATAATAATAAATAGGGAAAACGTGAACCATGATTAATTTGCTTTTGTATCTTAAAAGTAGTCACATGTAAACATAACATAATGATGTGAAATGTTGAAAATACACTGAGTATGAGTGTCCTTCAAAATAGAAACTTGAAAAAGAACTGAAACACTTGGGAATGATGGGTATGTTGCATGGGCTCTGTCTTGGCCTCCACTGCAGTGGTAGCTGTCTAATTTCTAAGGTGAGGCGCAAGAGTAGAGCACACCCCCCTTCAGGTTTTAGGACATGTGGCTCACCGGGATTCATTTGTGCAACTCAGAGCGGTGCTTTATATTTTGTGAGCTACATTTATGGAAAATCCAAAGTTGAGTTGTGTAATTGACACAACTGTGAGGAATTAATTGGTTAGTTTGCTTTTTACTTCGGTTTTGTTGTACCTCTTGATGACATCCTTAGAAAAATTCTATGTCCACATTTAATAAGAAAACTGAAATAAAAATATATCAATTCATATATCAATTCCTTTTGTACAAGTTGGCAACTATAAAT
>JBCAUF010000092.1:12416860-12431055 GCA_038406115.1 Haemulon aurolineatum
CACGCATCCATCACGCGTCCCACTGCGCGCGCTGACCTTTGCTGGATGTCGCAGGCCCCCCCGCGCTCTCACGCCCGTCATCCTTTACTTCCATTACTGCTCATCTTCTGGGCGTAACAACCATCAGTTTTCATCTCGCGGTCGCGTTGGCATGTCTTGTCCATGTTGGCTATCCATCTAGGCTTTTCTTAATGACACTTTGTGTGTGTGTGTGTGTGTGTGCGTGTGTGTGTGTGGTAGCCTGTGTGTGTTGAAGTTGAAGGGATATATCACGGTCTTAAAGCCTTCTTATCTATCCTTTTTCCTGCCTGCAGTCCATGACATCACATGTTGATTAATGCTTGAATTTAAGTGAATAAGCACCATTAATCTGCCAACAGTGTAACACTTTATGGCTCCCCGACAGGCCTCACTGTTATTATTTGGGGTGGGAAGTTGTAACAACTTTCCTGCACATTTTGATTTAATGCCCGGCATTGAGAAGCACACACATAGGAAAGCAGAGATTGTACAAGTTAAGTAATCATGAAGATGTGTTTTCCCAATATGCAACCTTTTATATTTGATGGAATATGAAATGTGATTTTACTAAAGCATACAGCAGCCCTGAACTTGTGTTTTAATGCTTTTCAGAAAAGCAACCTAAGCAACTTTGAATTTACGACTATTTTTTAATTGCTTACAAACTTATAAATATCATTAAGTGAATGACGGTTTGTCTCTACCATTACGTAATTTTGCCACCATAGCCAACATCATGACCATTTAAGAGTTAAGAATTTGTTAAACCTTTAAAAGCAATGTTCCTTTAAGATCCTTCAACCAAAGGGGACCCTTGAGGACAAATATTGAGCCACCTCAATTAAATATGGAGCATCACAGTAAAGAAACAGTTTTTTCATGAGCATCTCGTCTTTCCCGTCGTGACCTGTCAATAGCCCGTCTCAAAATAGGAATGAAAAGCCAGAAGAGCAAGCAGCTGAGCCTGCAAAGTAGAACTTAACAGTCTTTCCCTTTACTGCCGCTGTCACTCAAACATGTCTCCAGGGCTTCATGCGCAGTTATTGAGAAGTTTTAAAGGGCCAGGTTATTTGTACCCTCGAAGAAAATTGCAGTTTCTCATGGCGCAGTGCTTTTGGTACAATGAGACCATAATTGTAGGACATGGAGAACTGGAGACGGTGGAAATTGTTCTTGCAGTATGATTTCATTTCATGTGATTTTTTTTTTTCTTTTTCTCCAAAGCTTTTCTGGTGTATGTGCTTTCACGTGACACTGAGCAGGTGCCACATTTTAAGTATTAGTATTTGGGAAATGCAGCGCTAACGCAATACCGTTAGCCACCGCAGCAAATATTGCATACAGTGTATGGTTATTTTCAGGATATGAGGATATTGTGCATAGGGCCACATTACTGGGCTGTATGCTGTTATTTCATTGGCTAGCTCAGTATTCATGATTCTGTCTAATTTCCGATGAAATCCTCATTGAATAACAAAGACGTTTCTGTTTCTGGCTAGTCAGAAAGGACACTGATCATGTGTGCGCTTGCTTTTGAGAAAAATCCTTTTTAATGCCAACCTCAATAAGCTTTGGGTTCATGTGGAGGTCCCCTCCTCCTCCGCTGATGATGTTTATTTGATATGATCCCCTCATATAGAGACACACAGCATTTAATGTCTGTTACTCGCTTTAATGATACGCCCCAATATGCAAAGCTACACTGTCTCAAGAGTTCACCCACAGTTTGAGGGGCTTTCCTCAAGTTCATCGTTAATCCAGCGGTTGACCTGATTTCTCCAGCGGACCGTCTCGCGAACCACCTCCGTACTACTCGTGTCTTCCAAATGTACACGAGCGCAGTCAGGCACCATATAGCACGAATTGAGTGCACTGAGTGAATCCCCAAATTTAGTCACTGAAGAGGTTGAATTGAAATTGTTTTCTTGTTTCTTAGTTTTCTTTTATATTCTGTCGATTTCATACAAGAGAGAGATCAAATGTATCGTGGACATTTTTTCATGATCTGCCTATTTGAATTTGAGAATCCTGCAGTTTCATTTCATCATGCTGCTTGTTCATATTGAAATTTTAATGTTTACTGGTGGTTTTGGCTGATCCCTCCAAGAATACAGTCTTGCAGAATGATTAGACAATGTCAGGCTGATGTAGACCCATAGCAGTGTTTAAATGATTCATCATTGCATGGTCAGATCCGTCATCTTGCATTCATGCAAGTTTTCCATCCCCTTTTTAATCATTTGTGTCATAAGCAACTCATAGAACCACACCTCGTTCTTGTCAGATTTGATTTGATGCATGAATCAGGACACCACATGAGCATTCATTTTGGTATGAGATGGTGTGACATTTCAAGTCAATCCTCAGAGAAAAACGAATGTTCCCCTGCCATACCACAGCCTGAAGGACATCATTATTGTTTGTAAGGGGAGATGATTATTGTTTTTACCATAATAATAAAGTCATTTGACTAATTATGAGTTGATGCCTCGAGGCGTGGAAATATTAGGTGTTTCAAAAGAAAGTGGCATTTCCAGAAAAGTATAACAATGATGCAAAGACCACATTTATACATGGTAGAAATTATGGGTCTTTCTGGATATGTCGCCTTTATAATTTGGACCATGATGCATTCTGCGTGCATTTACACCAGCATTTTTATTGAGATGGTACACTCGGATACATGGTGTGTGTTCACAGAAGGTGCCATACATTCCCCATCCTAATCAGCAAGTTTTACCTCCGCCTCCCCCAAAAACGTATGCTAACTCTGCTAGTGAGTTTAATGAATGACTCATGCTTTTGTCAGATGGGGTTTCAGTATATCTTCCCCTTCTCTGAAAAAAAATACATACCTATGCTGTTTTTACTTTTGCTTCTGTCTGCTGTTCTGACACATTTAGGATATTGTACATTCAACTTGTGCATGGACAGTCTCAAGCAGCTGTACAGTAGGATTTGGACTAATGTCTCTGCTGTGTGGTGAGCTAAAGTTCCCGTCAAACGCAATGCAGTATGGAATAATGTTCAACTTGTCGAAACAGCCCATTCGATAAACTGTGTACTCTGTGCACAGGGCCACTTACTGCAAAGGGGGTAAAACTGAACTTGGACCATTACAGATACTTCACCATTACAAACATCTTTGTATATCTGGATGTAGCCCTATACATGTGGGATTTTGCATAGGACAGTATGGATATTTAGAAACATGTAATATGCAGAAGACACAGAACATTTTGTCTCTGAGGATTTCAGTAGATTTTCCCCCGAGGTAACCTAGATGCAGCAGATTCGGTGCCAAACATTGCATATTTCTACTGCTTTGATATACTTCTGTTTCTCCCTACTGTAATAAATAAAATTGGGACCCTTCAAGTGGTGGAAAATAGATTTTTTTTTTTTTTTTTAAATAAACACAGAAGTGGACCCATATATTTCATTTATTGTAAAGTTTTTCTGTTTTGCGTCCTCTTTCCTTGAATACATTACGATTATTTACACTGCCTTAAACTTAGGATAGATGATCATTCTCAGTGAATATTATGCAGCCTTTTGCTTTTTTTAATATATATTGCTTTTTTATTATTACTTTCTTTGTATTTTAAGCTTTTATTAGAAAGATGGTGCCAACAAAAGGTCAACAAAGCCCCAGTCTCAAGTCGAGCTGTGTCTCATGTTTGATGCTTTAACCCTTCGGCGACCTGTGTGCCCTGCAGCCCAGGTTTCTCTTCAGTTTGGCTTCCAAACATAATTGAGTTCATGGTCTGTGTCTCTGTATATGAAGAAAACAAGCAAAGTAGAGGGATGAAATAAGAAAAAGCAAACATGGCAATAATTATGTGAATTTCACACATCTCGCTTGTGACACCTGCCTGTCATATATGAGCTCTAGGGTAAAGACATCCTGCCAAATCCCTTAGCATGTGGGAACCTCGAGAATCTCACAACCGTGATGGATCTGTGACCACATTCAAATCACTGAGCCATTGATCTTGCACACTGCAATGTCTTTATTGTGCTGCAACGTGACGCGGCATCTGAATCGTTCCGGGGCTGTAAAGCCGCACCATCTGATTCAGCCTTTAGGTAAAAACACTCATTTGCAGACTCCATCTTTATATTTGCAATATCTCGTCTCCTGTGCAGCGTAAAAGTTCAATGCAACACCTGCAGCCTTTTGAACCATTTCCATCTCAAAGCATTTTTTTTTTCCTCCCGCAGAAAGGGGTAATTTCCTCCCTGGAAATATTGCTTAATAGTGTATAAAAGAAAGCAATATGTGTGTTTTGTTAACCTTGGAGTGCCGAGCCTACAGTAACAAAGAAATCTCTGTGTGGGTAACATGGTCTGTAGTCGAGGCATAGATCTGCAGTCTCCTGCTGATATGTTCCATTTTCTCTGTTCTCTTTGTGCCTCTCTTATTTTACGAGTGTGCTGCGCTATCGCCAGGGCAACATGGGTGGATGAGTGATGGTGTCCATTAGTAAACATAGCCCCCTATATGTGCCATCGGCCTAAAGAGCCAGCGTCTTGAACCTCCGTTCTCTCTTCTTCTTTTTTTTCCCTCCGCCCTCCTACTCTCTCCTCACTTATTTTCCACATTCTTCCCCACTCTTCACCTTTTTAGCACCCCCGCCCCCACTCCATCTTTCCCTCGCTCTGCCTCCCCTCTCCTCCCTTCTCCATCCATCCTCCTCACGGTTGTTTTTCATAGCCGCCGCTCCGCAGCGGAGGGAGGGATGAGACCATCTCTCTCTCGCTCTCTCTCTCTTTCCCTCTGTGCACTCATTTTTTGCGAGACGGAGCGACCGGAGGACGGGTCGAGAATGTCAAGCATTAGGTTGGGAATAGAGCGCTGTTCAAACAAAAGAACGGGCCGCTAATATGACAGATGCCGCGCGTGGTGCGGGAGGATATTAGCAAATCTTGAGGCGACGACGCGGGTGAGGATTCTGGCTCCTCCAATTCACGTCTGCTGCTTCCAGTGGCGTCGTGGGTGACGAGCACCATCTCGCCTCTTTTTAAACTTAAATCCTCCCCACCCTCCCTCAAAAAAAAAATCGCACGGCTTTATGAATGTCAATTTGATGTTCATTTTGGCACGGCTGCATTCACGAACTGGGGCTTCATGTTTTTTTTTTACACCCCTACAGCACGCACTCGACACAGGCGCTCTACTGTACACTGGGAAAAAAAAATGCTAATTTCACAACTAGCTTTTCTGTAATTAGTAAGGAAAGGTAATTGCGGCGGATGCGCAATTAGCATTATGTAAAGTGCTTTTCCCCAGACTTAGGGGCCAATCAGTTTGCCCCTTTACATTCTCGGCTCTGCTGATGATGTGGGAGATGCTTAGCCGCCGAGCATAAGAGAACTTCCTCTCCCTCCCACTCCAATGAATGCGATTCACAAAATGAATCAGCTGGGGTCACATGCGCGCTGGAAAGGGGGCTGAGGAAGTTTTCGCGTCTCCTTTTCATCTGCCTGCGAATGTGAATGGAGAAGTGGGAAATCACTGTCATAGCAGCCGTTACAGCACAAAGCCTCCTGATTGCATTCTGGACTCTGACATGCTCCTTTTTTTTTTTTTTCTTTTTTTTTTTTTCCTACAGGGAAACCAAATGTTCTTGCGCAGCGTGACTGACTCATTGCCTGATTGCCCAAAAACCTCCACCCCCCCCCCCCCCCCAACCCCCACCGCTACCTACCCACCCACCCCGCTCCCCATGTTTTTAAATCCAACTCCTTTTCTCTATCGCTGCCTCTCAGTTTGCATTCAGATGGATTAGTGTTTATCGCAGTGATTGGCGATTAAACAGAAAATCCATCGTAGCTCTCTGAAAAGAGAATATGACTTCCGTCAGGTAATTTTGCACTAACGCAGGTGTGTTTTTTTTCTTTTTAGGTCTCGGCCGTCACAACAGCACAGTAACCAGCATTTTCAACTTACTGGACAGCAATAAAGACGGCAGGTAACTAACGTGTTGGTGATTTAATTGTTGACAGTCGAGCCTTGTGAGCTCAAGCTCATCTTCATGTTTTGTCCCAAGATAACACATTGAAATGACACAAGAAACTATGACCCCCACCTCCAAAGCCCATGCATGTCTGATGTGTTAAATAAATAGAATTGCATTGTGTTAGTAGTTATAAAACAGTGTTGGCAAAGGTTTTTAGGTATTAGGAATTCACTGAGTCACTTTTTTTAAGGCCACCACCACCACCACTGATATTTTTATACTGAAACAGTTTTTCCCTCAGGATTTTACTCTTGCCAGGGTGAAAAGGCTTCTGTCACAGTATTTAGATTGCTATGAAATCCAATACTAAAGAAATTCTTAAAGCGTATTTGCTCCCAGTTTGGGCTTTTCTCCTCCTACTGTGCCGCTTTAAAAATGTACCAGAGCGGGCATGAAGGTGGGGTGGGGGTTTGGGGGGGAGGGACTGTGGAGAAAAAGGAACGCGGCTGAAGATTTCAAATCTAGCTTTATATTTCCTTTTTTTGTCTACCAAATGATCTACTGTCCTTGAGCATCGCGCTTCTCCAGCTCAGCTGCCTAATTTAACCATTGAGTGCCAAAGTGTGCAAGGTGCAATGGAATTAATATACTGTCGCTGTGGCACATTTTGTACTCAAATGGTGACAATATGACTGACATTGTAAATCTGCATATAAGAGCAGACCAGAAAATACATGTTTAGTCAGAAAGCAGGACAACCCAAGGATCTTGCAATCCCTAATATCAATGATAGATGTGTTTTTTTTTTTGAGGTGTGAAGCTTTTTCAATGGCAAACTCAGCTGATTAATTTAATACCTCCCAGTTAAGTACATCAAAATGTGCCAAAAAAGAAGAAAAGCAACCCTCCTTGAGGGAATGAAAACAAAGTCTGCTTCATGTAAAGAGTAAAACATGTAATTTGTATCAGTGAGTTGTGGGAAATATCGCCACGTCAGATGGGGGCAAAAAAACTCACAGCAGTCATGTTCGCTCGCTTGTAATTCTTGTCGTCCTCAAGAGAAACCCTGCAAAGGCAGCAAAGTGAAACAAAAACATCATAAAAGATCAGCGAGATAAAGAAGATCCACAACGCTTGATGAAAAAATAATCATATTTCTTCTTATCTTATATTCGCTCATGCTATAAGACAAATGGGTGCTTTTTGAGAACCTAATTCACATCAATATGTATATGTACTACACTCATTAGTTCCACCTTAACTCCTGATGCAGTGAAGTCTCATCAGTCTGAGTTGAGTGCACACATCTCATTCCCCGAACCTCCTACACCTATCTGCTCCTCGGCAAACTTCAGAAAGTAATTCGTCGCCGCGTGTGCATTGTTTAATCTCGAAGTCCCGACAGATGCATTTGTTGCCCCCCCACCCACCCCCTCCCGCCCTCCTCCCCGCAACCCTCCCGCCCCACACCCGACCTCCCGGCTTCTTCCCCCCCCCCTCAGCCACCCAGGCTGACTAACTCGCTGTCGTGAGCAGTGTTTAACCTCTGCCAGCTTTAAAGAGAACGGCATCCATTTTGCTTTCGGGGCAGGATGCTCAAATTTTGCTGGCGGCTTGCAGAAAAACGACGCGCGCGATATGCAATGAGCCTGTCCCCCTTCACGCCTTTTCTCCGCCGCTATCCCCACCCTCGCCTTCCCCACCTTCCCACACCACGGCTGGAGAGAGAAAAAAAAAAATCAATACTGCTTAAGCTAACTGGGCATATTCTCCCGGAAAGGAAGCGGGGCCGGGCATAGTAAACTGAAAGCGCTATAAAACATATGGCTGCATCGAGGACGAAGTGCTTGTGCAGCGATTTTCCGGGGAGCGCTATGTGCCCACTTATGCATTCCTGCGCCTGGATGTGTACCATTATTCAGCCCTTCTGCCCTCCCCCTCCCCTCCCCTCGCCCCAGTCCCCTTCCCCATGCCCTCCCCAGTTCTGCCTCCATCCATCCACTGTATCCCCCTCCACCCCGAGCCGTGTCTCTCCACGGGGCCGCGCTTAAACAAACACATTACTAAGCTGAAATATCTGCAAGTGCCCGCTTATTTCTACGCAGCCCATTGTTTCAGTCCGTCAGTCAATGGGATCCGGGGAGCCGGCCGTCTCGAGGCAGCGTATGTATTGATGCCCATTTGAATAAAGCAGGAGGTGGGGGCTTCATATATGCCTGCTACCTCGCCATCTTTTTAAAAAAGGCTCTGCAGCTCTGCAGAGTGTCAAGCTCGATTTAGTCGCTGCCGTGATGAATGCAAAGTCCAAAGTCACCGGTATACCTGATGCTCGCACATTGCCAGGCAATTTGCTGACTTTGAACCGGATTAGCATGCACATTGCAGACTCTTTATCTTGTACAAAAAAGCTCTTGGCTTTGTCCCTAATGACACTTAGCAAAACACTACCCCGTTCTTAATCCACTCGATTGGAATTGCTAATTATCTTTAATGCAGATTCACAGATAATTGTTCTCTCATTTATACTGTGAACTAATCTCATTTTTGTGTCCATTTAGCCGCCAATAATTGCTTCATGACAAAAATGCCGACATTTTTCTTTTTTTTCTTTTTTTTGTGAAGTTTTGAATCCAGTCTGAGATGCAAAAAGGGGAATGTCAGAAGCTAACAACCTGCTGATCATCATCTTAATTGTATTTTAATACAAACTTTAAATATTAACAACTATGGAAATGTTCCTCATGTGATTTGTGAGTTAGCAGGCAGGTTCAGACATCTACAGCATGCACTTAGCACTGGAAGTTTCTTCCTATCAGTTTCTACAATGGAGAGAGAAAAAAAAAATCTCCCCCACACATTGGTCATTAAGGTAGCTTCTGGACTTCCTCACCATTATTGCATCCCGAACCACCACACACAAGTGCAACCCACTGTGCCAGCTGGCAGGCAGTTGGCAGCCCAGTGCAGGATTAACTGGTACCAGTATGCTGGCCTATAAATAGAGTCTACCAACTGCTTCAGGAAATGAACCATGATGGAGCCTCCCAAAGGCCCACGAACAGGTTGTGCTTTTTATCCCCTCCTCCCTGTCAGGATTATGAGTGTATGTGTGCGTGAGAGCCACTTCCCTAATGTTCATTACTGTCTCTTTTCAGTCAGTGCCGCCGTAGGTGTGCATTGCGAAGCTTTCACAATGGCCGTCGTCTATATACGTGTGTGTGTAAATGCCCTCTGTGATTGGGGCCAACGCCAGTTTTCTTCACACGTGTTTCCAGAGCTGCAGCCTCTGTGCCGCCTCACAATGGAGAGAGCCATTGTTTTTCTCCAGCACTTACCCCGAGCATTGATCCTCTGTAGTGGAACAAGCTATTCGCTTTGTATGTTTGCCTGCTCTTCCGCTTTTGATGGACTCCCGGGATTGATCCCGGCTATGCAGTCATTATCTCAGCTCAGTCATGTTGGTTTAGGTGGAGCCTCTGGAAAGAAAGACACCAGCAGGGAAGAATGGCCGCCGAAAAAGATCTAAGTGTTCCCGGACGAGAGTCGCCGCGTGTGCCTCTCGTCGCGTTGTGCGTCGTTCAGAGTTGGGTCGGCTGAAAGGACAGAGAATCTGAGCCAATGCGACGTTGACCGAGCCCAAAAAACTGACCCAAAAGATGGAGCTCACCCAAAAAATGGCAATGTTCAGCTTCACCTGACCACTGCCACCAGTTGCTGCTCGACATGTTCAGAGCATCATATTAAAAAACGTTTACTCCCGGTTCCCGCTTTGAGGAACTGATATACTAGCCCCATTTTGAAAATGCCCTCGAGTTGATCAATTTAGCAAACGGAACTATTGTTCATCTCAAGACTGCGGCTCATGTGTTTTCTAGTGGCTTTCAGTTTTTATCTATGAAGTTGTTTTTGTGTGTGTGCATGTGTGTGCGTGAAGAAAAGAAAAACTGACAAGGATGTAGTCATTGTACCAAAATACTAACTTGTGGTGCTGTCATCAACAGTATAACAGTGGATGAAATCCAGGCTAAAGTGGCACTCGTCCATGATGAGGAGCGGGTTCTCTCTGAGGACGAAGCAGTGGTAAGTAGTCTTTTATTCATACAGTTTGTACTAAAGTGCTGGCGAGTATAGTTGGGGGGCTGTTTACACCGGTGGAGTACTTTGCAAGGTTAGCTGACCTTCGACCTACCTGTTGGTATGTGGGAAGGCAACGTAATGAAAAGAATATAATCTAAAAAAAACTAATATACTGCATGTCACTTTTATTTTTGATGAGATTATCCTTCAAAGGACAAATTCGGTGTTAATTCTGCATTTTCCTAATATAGACCAACCCAACTCGAGTCAAATATTTGTTTTTATAAATGTCAAAATGAATTTGTCAGTCCAAGCGGTTGCTGTCAATCTGAGCAAACTTCACTCGAACAAGAGTAAATGGTGCGTTTATTGGGAACTCTTTGAAGGCAAACACACATGCGGCGCGTTCGCGAGTCTTCACAGCACTGGTGGATGTGAGCTCACCACCTTCACCCATCCACGCGCCACATCAAATCTGCATCCGAGCGCTTTGAAATTCAACGTTAGCTGCACATTTGAGTGTTTTTCAGATTTGCCAGCCATCGAGCTGGTACGAATCCGCATCCACCTTGCCTTCTCTGATGTTTGTGTCTTGCTTGGGTCTGACTGTCTGTCTGGGTCCACTGTTTTCTCCACTCGTACAACAGGGTCCTTTCCACATTCATTTGAATTCTGAACAGGACGAGCGCGGTTTCCCAACAGTGATTTTCCCTCGAGCTGCAATGTGCGAGAATGCGGCTGTCTGTTTCACTTTAAACTTGTTGAGCCTCCCTCTTACCAGGCAGCAGATATCAAAAATCTCTGGCTGTAAACAAAATGGCTACAGCTCTGTTTTTTCCTCCTCTTCACCCTGCTCCTTTTTCGGCTATAAATGTGCAATTGGTATGCACAATCATACACACAAGCACAAAAAAAAAAGAAGAAAAAACGTCTGCTGGGTTCTCCTACTGCAGGGCAGCAAAAGTTCAGCCTGTGAGTAGGTTGTCACATTGCTGAAAATGTGTTTACAGAGATGTTCGAATTTTTCCACAAATTAAGTTAGCTGCATTTATGGTTGGAGCCGAAATGCCCTTCGCTCTGTTTGGGCTTGTATCTTGCATTAGCTTGCTAAATTTAGCTGCTGTAAGAACGTCTTAACGAGGGAAATCGCTTGGATGTCGCGGCGTTACTATATAGCAGAAAACACCTAGGCAGGCAGCGAAGGTGTAACCGCCATGAAAGGCTCGCGGGTGGGAAAAATCAGCGCTCTTTTGTTATTTCTGCTGGCTAACGGGGAGGCATTCCTAATGAATTCAGCTGTGTCTGAGGAGGATGAATCAGTATGAATATGCATGAATATGAAAATGTGTACTTAACTGCAACCACAACAAACGGTGATCAAGCTGGGCAAATTAAACAGGGTGCCATTGACAGTACTTAACAGGCAATTTACATTAGAACTGACAAGCGGCCCTGTGTTAGCACCTTAATCAAGGTCCAAGGGCAGCAACAGTTGTACCATACGAGAAGTTAATTCTGTGTGCTGGGAGGGATTTAGATAAGTGATTTGCTTCATAACCATCTTTTAATTCTTTGCTATCGCCTCTTTGACATTTCTATAATAGAAATATGCTTTGGCACAGCCATTGCATACCCCTACATATGTGTAAATCCTGTCAGGCTCATGAATTCAAGTTGAGAGAACACAGTAACACTGGGCTTTCATGCTGTTTTCTTTTTGTGTATGCTGAGAGAAGGGAAAGTAAAGAGTAAATTCCTCATCTGTGCTCAGCTGTAATGTCTGACGACCTTGATTACTTTTCCTCTGACACACTCAGGGAGCGGGTTATGGATGTATGTATATAGATATATATATAAATATATATTTTTTTGCACGCTTATTCAATTTGTGTCATTTTCACACCTTTTTATTAGTTTCCCCCTTCTTTTCCCTCGCTCTTAAGAAGCTTTGGCCTCCACAGAAAATTCAGTTTCCACTTCAGCGGCCCAGATAATTCAAGAACAGAGAGGATTTTCAGGAGAACAATTTGATGATCAAAGGAGGCACTCCACTCGGGAGGGAAAAGGGATATTCTGACGTGGCGCTCCCTCAGTATTCAATCATTATGTTATAGCCTTCCATTCCTGTAGAAACCAGCGTTAATGCAGACTGAAGTTCACTCACATTTAGAAGGTAATCATAGGTTTCCAAGAAGAATGTCTTGCCATTGTCGGAAAAATAGTGCCATTTTTGTCGAGTTTTCTAGCCTTTCAAAGCGTTAAACACTGCACAGAGACTTGACGAGATATCATTTCAATGCTCAAACCCAAGCATTCGCACTAAATCAGCTCTTAGCAGAACCTTGCAAAGAGAGGACTGTCCCCTCTTTTGGCATTAACCGTAGGACAATACATTCTCAGAGGCACTGGTCTGTGACCAAGCTCGGACTGTGGTGGTGAACAGAGCAGCAGGAAATTGCCTTCTCTCAAGAAATAGGCATTTGTGCAGAGGTGAATTTCACTTATCCATCTACTACCCACCCGCCTCCCCTCAAAGCCCCTTACCCAGTCTACCAGAAACGGAGAGACTGAATATAGAATATGTTTTCTTTTGAACAAATCCCCTGATTAAGGGAAAAAAAAGAAGTCAACCTTTTGTGTTCAAGCACCTCTTGGTGGTGATAAGAAAACGGCAAAGATGGAGGAATGTCACTTTTTTTAAACTGAGTAGATGAAAAACAGCTCTGTAGGTGTATGAAAGATTGGGAATTCCCCACAACAGCTTGCTGGTGGGTATAGAAGTCTCTCGCGTGTCACAGTTTAATAATATTGGCAATGCCCCAGGGGTTCTTATATACAGTAGAAGAAGAAGAAGAAGCTGGTATTAGTTGGTAACAAGGCAGAAATCAAGACAGTACAGTTGGGAGGTAGTGGTGCATGGACGAAAGGGAAAAACAGAACCTTAAAGATCTCATTATAATGAACTCTTTGGCATCGATAACTACCTTGAGAAAAAATGTATGGCGTAGCACCAGTAGACTAAACACTCAAATTGTCAGTGCTCGATTTAAACTGTGCCAAAGTTGATTCCTCTTCTGACTGTAGAGCTTAAGTTTATTCTTGAGCGGTTGACCAAAGCTTGTCACTTGAACGTTGATTTCGCAGCAGTTCTGGAGCTTTTGACCATTTCACGCGATCTTGATCAGCGGATGAGGCTGGCCCAGTTGTCATGGGATATGCACTTGTTCAAATTTCCATTTTTTTTCTCCCCAATCACTTCAAGACTCTTTTTGTCTCAAAAACAAAACTTGCTGTGATGAATACTGTAATTAGTCGATGCTTTCCCCATTGTCGAAAATCTGCATCAATTCTGATCATGTAGTAGGCGTTTTAAATAATTTAAAAGGACAAGCAATGTTAGTTGTTTCAGCATCCCTAATGTGAGTGTTTGTAACTTTTCTCTTGTAAATTCAATACCTTTTGCATTTTGGACTGAACAACACAAGTCAAATAAAGATGTCGCCTTGGGCTCTAGGAAATGCTGATGGCCATATTTTCTGACATTTTACAGACCGCAATGAATTGAATAGTCCTCAAAAAAGAGAAATGAATTGCTAGTAAAATAATCTTGAAGAAAGTTACATCCAAATACTTCCCATAAAATAATTGCAGTTATCAACAGATAAGAAACCTTCACTGTACCATTTATCTGTCCATTTCTGACATTTTTCTGTCACAGTGACAGATTGACAGCATCCCACAGAGCCAGAAAGCACCTGCAAAGCGGAGCGGCCTGACGTGACTTCACCTTTTCTATCTTGGCAACAACACCGAGCTCCCTTGATGCTCACAACACTCACCGATACACGCGCGCACACAAACAAAAAAAGAAAAAACCAAACAAACAAACCAAACACCCGGCGCCTCGCGTTGCCCTCCCACCCCTAGTCACTAGCAACCAAGGTCAGCCACTCGGCCCGGCTCTTCACACCATCTGTTTGGGCTGGTTGACATTTGGCCTCAGCCAACACTGAAATCTCACTTCGGCGGGGGGGGGCCTCGACATATTTGCATTTTGTTTTTGTATTTGATATCGAGGGCAGATTTCAGCTGTGTTTTTTATCTCGAAGGCAAGAATTAAGATCTTCACTGAAT
>JBCAUF010000092.1:12487598-12500139 GCA_038406115.1 Haemulon aurolineatum
GATCTCGCTTTCCACAAGAGTCTGACATCGTGTCATGCTAGGAACATGCAAGTGTGACCAAGAGAGACAAACATATCATCTCTGTGGCCACCTCCGCTGCTCTCACACTCCCTCTGACTTCTTTCCTCCTTCTCTCGGTTAACACAGTTGTCAGTGTGAAGAGACTAATAAGCTCGCGGGCCTTTTCGGCTGTTACCACACCTGGAAATAACATTTTTCTGTTTATACGCAGCCTCACTCCTCTCTCAGTCCTAGATATAACAGCCTATATTAAGAGCCCACTGTTTGGCAACACGCAGCTGTTGAGATGCAACAGCTCCGCATTGTTAATTTGTCTGACCTTTTGTTTTGTCTAGCTGCAGAGTGGTGGGCTACCAATCTGAAGAAGGTAGAAGAGGCCTATGAGACAGTCAAAACGGAAATAAGGTAAGGGATGATTAACAAAGAAACAGAAGCAGAAGTTGGCCTCCATTGTCACATATTTATGGTGAAATTCTCAACATTTTGCACTTCGTGTGGACAATGCTTTTGCTTCCCACATTGCCACAGCATTATAAGCAGGGTGGCATGGTACTGTATGTAACCAGGCCTTAAAATAGACTCCATCCCTCTGTGCTAAAGAGGAAAGCTGCACAGTAATGAATTTGCACTGTGTGATACCTAAGGCTAATTTTAATGAAGAAAAACAAATGCTATTGGTTGCCTACTGTGCTCTGGTGGGTAGGCCTATTGCTGCTTCCTTTGAGCAGGAGAGTGTCGGCCCGGGTATGAATTATCCAAACTTCTTTTGTGCCATTTTTTAAAGACAGACATGCTGCAAATTAGTGTGGCAAACACTGTAATTATTTTGCATTAATGGACCAAAATGGCCCCCTGTCACAACAAATTAGTTACATACTTATTTTTTACATCCCGAAAAACAGTCAGCCTCCAAATGCTGTATACTAATTTTTGAAATATTTACACATCTGATTCATTAAGCTTCAAATTCCCTCCCAACATCGCACACTGTATAAAGTCATACTCCACAACAGCTGAGAAGGAGAGAAAACCTGAGCAGGTTTGGATGAGAATTCCTGTTACATGCTCTTGCTCCCGCTCAGATGCTTTCATGCAGCTCTGAGCCAGCCAGCAATAGCTGATAAGTAGCTACTGTGGCCCTTAGGCCTGCAAACTGTTCATTACAGTAGGAGAGCCAACCACAGAGTTAGCAGTTAACCAAAAGGTCAAGATTTTTTTTCCCCCCTTAAACAAATGCCTGGATGTAGGGAAAAGAGGTAAAAGGGAGCTGGCATGACTTCGGTTGCTCTATTTCTTCTTTGTCCACCTTGCCTCAATTGCTCCTGGTCAGATGACTCACTATCATTTATGTGAGTTAGAGAATCCCCCCCACTTATTCTCTTCAGGCCATGTCCTTTATCAGTTTGCAGATATAAATGTGCAAGAGCATTTGTGCCGCTGCCTCATTAGTCCATACCTTATATTCCTTTAGCATGCTGTAAAGGGCAATTTCCACAAAAATTGACTCTGCGCATGAATGTTACGACCCCTGCCCTGCAGAGAATCGCATGCACACACAGTTACGCAACCTGCATTGCTTTTCTGACCCCGAATCATCCCCCCGTGCCACCCTGCCTTATCAACCTCAAGCGAAACAATCACCCTCCCTAAACATTTGTTAACCCCATTAGCAATTCTGGGTTATGAATATGGAAATGAGGGCCTGTGCGCCATTAGAGATAGGGCTCAGTTCCCTTATTTGCGATTAGTGAAGAAAAGCAGCCCTCACCAGCTCAGATAATTGGAGACAGTGCATAGAAATGGGCTTTAAAGGACCACCTCATCAACACACTAGCCATGGAGTCAGTCACTTAAAGCAGCATGGAAAATAAAGCTACATTGTCAGCACAGTTAGGAGTCATCTAGAAGTTATTAAAGCAGCTTGTCAGGGACTTGAAACAAATGGCCTACATCCAGAACACTCGTTTCTCTCACAAAAGAGGAGCATTTGTTGCTAATTTTGTATTAAAACTATTACATAAGTTTGGGCTTTTTAATGGCCTTTTTCTTTATAATACAAGAAGTTATTTGCTTAAAACTATCCCACTCTAGTTTGTGTTTTTGAGTGCAAGTGCTTTGAGAAGTAAATGTAAAAATTTTTTTAATCTTGCATGGTGCCACATCAGTTTCACCTCAGTTCCATGATTAAAACACACAAAAAAACTTGTGACCTTATATATTTATCTTGGTTTTCTCAGTGACCTCCGGGAGATGCTGGCCATAGACTATGGAACTGATTGGGAGTTTCTGTTTCTGAACAGCCAGTGTTACAAGCTGAAAGTTTATGAGTAAGTATTGACAGATGTTATATTATTTTTTGATCTATATGTCCATTTGTGTGCATCAATATAGAAACCTAAAAGGTATCATTGCGCACAAAAAAATGATTTTTACTATATAGATTTCTTATGGAAATTCACACACTCACAGAAAAGTACATTTTGATAGTTTTGACCATCTTGTCATGAATTGTTAAAGCTTTTAAATAGTTATGTCGACTCTTAACGGGGATCAATTACTTGTGCAATACCTGTGCACTGCCGGTAGCCACAAAAACCACTGGACATAAAAAGCAAACAGCTTCAGAGAACTATCACAAAATCAATATGTTAACCAAAGGCTGAAGTCCATCTTTTTTTGAGCAACTGTACTAAAACAAATTCTATCTGTAGCAAATGTGAACCATCTCAGTAAAGATCCACCATTTAAAGTTGATAATTTGTGAGCTCTAAGTCACCCTGGAGAAAGCCAAGCAGCTAAATCAACTAAATTTAATCAACAGAATGAGCTTCTTTTACTCTCTCCCGCTGCATCCCTATGGCCCCTGCTGGGGTAGAATCTGTTCTCCTCAGGATTGCTTGCCAGCTGGAGCTTTAGAAGCCTGTGGGTGGTTGCAGTTTTGAAAGAAAATTATCTGAGATCTGCACTGAGATCTGCACTGCAAATACACTTTTCAGACATCCTTGGAATCAGTGGTTTTCCCATGCCCTCATACACCAGTGTGATTTGTTTGCTTAGTTTGCCATTTAGGAGGGAAAATCTGAAAAAGGAAAGTTGCAGTTCTTGTACATAAGCCAGAAAAAATCTATCTCTGTCTTTTTACTGTAGACAGTATGAGATAAGGATATTACATATTGTTTGCAAGATTATTCAGTGTCGTGGTATTGATCATTCTTTGCTTCTGGAAAAATGTAAATGAGCAAATTCACAGGTTAAAGAGACATAAGCACAGAGAAATGTTAATGTATGCCAGAGCAGACAAGCAATCATAACAATAATGGTAAGTTGTACCCTCAAGTAAACCCATCCCCCAAACTGTGTTTGGATCATAACAGGCACAGCAGACATGTAAAGCCTGAATTTACCACATCACAGTGGCGTCTTTTTAGTCTGTTCAAAGCAACACATTAGCATATCTGGCAAACTAGCGGACCATCTACAGTGGTGAAATAATAATACTCCATTGTTATTTTTAAGGCCAAGCAGCTAACATTAGTATTAGCTAACTATGTAATGAGGCTATAAGTTATATTTACAGCTCTGGACACAATAGCAGATCCACTATATGGTATATCCCTCTGTGTTGAAGCCGATCCTTGATGCTCACAGAGTTTCAGATAGCTAGTGCCACTTTACAGTTCAGCTACCCAAGACAAACATGTGAAATAAAACAAAATGTAAATACAGAAATAACAACAAAGTAAATGTCAGACTTGTTGCATTTTTAATCTGGTCATCCAGCAAACAAAAATCCAGAGGAAAAACAAATGTTTAATTATTAGGAACATTTTAAATGAATGCTCGAGTGCTCTTGCTGTGTTCAAAGTTAACCAATCTCATTTAGCACACAGCCGCCATCAAAGAAAGTAATTCTGATTACAACCAGACTCGAGTCAACTGTTGCAATAGGATTTTTGTTTTAGGATCCTACTGGGAGACCTATGGTCCACAGAGAGTTACCAAATAAACTGTGAGATCTAATTGTTTAAAAGTCCCAATAGGAGAAGGATATAAAAGAATATCAAAGGCACTGCATCATGGGGCACTGTCAAAGTCAATAAGAGAGGAAAACATGGCACCACAGAGACAATGCAAAGATCAAGACGACCCTGTTAAGTTGGTTAGAGGACAGGGATAAAATTTATCAGGGAGGCTTCCAATGGGCCAAAAGCAACACTGAAGGAACTACAGGACTTTTTGGCAGGTACTGGTCACCACTTGCATGGGGCCACTGTCTTCTGTATTCTGCACATGTTTGGGCTGCTACAGGGTTGGGCGGCAAGACGAAAAACCTTTTTCGTGTGAGGCATAGTGGTGGTGGCATATTGCTTTGGGGCTGCTTCTCTTCAGCTGGGTCAGAGGCTCTTGTCAGGATAGATGGGATAATGAATAACTCCAAATATCAAGATATTTTAGCACAAAACCTGCTGGTCTCTGTCAGACAGCTGAATTTCACATTCCAATATGGCAACAGCCCAAATCACATACCCAAGTCCCCCAAGGCATAGCTTCAGAGAAGGAAAATCAAAGTCTTGGAATGGCCCAGTCAGAGCAATGACCTCACTCCCATCAAAAACCGGTGGAATCACCTTAAGAAAGCTCGACACAGAACTTTTGTGCGAAGAAGAATGGGATAAAATTCCAAAGTCTTGATGTGCAAAGCTATTCACCAGGACTGTCTGCTGTAATAAATGCAAGAAGTGCTTCCACAAAGTATTAGTTTGGCTTCTATGTCAACACTATTGCCTGTTTTTATATGAAATGTTCCTCGTAATTAAATATGTCTTTTTCTCTGGATTTGTGTTTCTTGGAAGATCACATGAAAGATATTTGAAGACTGACTGTATCCACTGCAGTCTTGAAAACATGTTAACTTCACCAAATTAATCCAAATAGCAGTTTAACCGGTTAAAATGGTAAAATAACAATTATATGTACATTAGAAATATAATGTTACAGCTGTATAAAAAGACATTTCTCTTTTTCTCTTTTGTGCAGAAACCCATACTGCACTCTGTTGCCGTTCTTTCTCGCCCTGCTGGTATCATACACTCCATGTTATTTTTCATCCTTCAGCTCACTGAAGAGCACAATATCCACCAGCGTCAACCCAGTTGAACGTCCTTTGACCTACCAGCACCCTCTCAGCAATGTACCAGTTCCCCTCCCTGCCCCCCTTTATCCTTGCTGTTCGCCTTGAACCATGATCCTGAAAAGACATGACATTGACAGACACATAAACCAACGGCTTTCTATAGCCCTCCCTCCCATGCCCTCGAGTAGTGAACTAGCAGAGCTACAGTTCCTCTCCAATAATGGAACAGAATCACACTCTTCTCTTTCCAGCTTCTTGATCATCGGTTGAAACCATCTTACGCCTGCCCTCCCCGGTGTTTAGATCTCTCACGTTTGATTAAATTGCTCCCTCTTTTTTTCTCTTTCTTGAGTGGTAGCCAATATTGGGAAAAAAAGTGCCTGGAGCCATAAAAGTTTGCTGAGCTGAATCACTGTCTGTCTGTAATATAACTAATAGCTTATTTCAATGAATGGAATTCAACTGGTGCTCGTGTGAGGTGTGGCAAGAAAAAGGTTTCATTTGATAACAGTGACATGTGTGGAGCAGCTCAGTGTATTAGCTAGCCCTAATGGTGCGAGGAAATAGAAGGAGATGATTGTTTTGTCAGAGATTCACAGAAACTGGATTTGGTCCTGTTTACACTTACAGTATATACTGCAGGCCAAACTTGTTAACGTTGAAAGTGTGTTTCATTTCTATCTGAGGGTGTCAGCTGAGATTTCTCCTTTTGTCTTTGCGAAGGAGGATCTGTTCCTCTGCACCTCTTTGTTGAGTTGTTTCCTCAGCCTTGCTTCTGCCTTACCTCATGATGGTGTGAATCACTTCTTGCAAAGTGGGGTATGGAGGCTTCTCTTGTTTGTCCAGGGAAAAAAAATATAATTACTTTGATTTCAAAGGGAAAAAACTGTCTTTTGTTGTTGAACACTTTCAAGTGGAATGATTAACGGCAAGATTAAAAGCTAAATGCCGTGTAGTAAAGCACTCCACATTGCCTTCTCATCAGTTTCTCTAAAGACCATAAACAACATGGATAAAAGCTTAGAGAGGAAGCTTGTTCTTGGTGCATTATCATTTAATGGCATTCATTCCTATACTGCCATGCAACTCTTTCGAGCCCAGAGTTTGCTTTTTTACATTACATCACATTTGAGCTATTGAAGCTCACCTCTGAAAATTCGCCCATTAAAAATCCATGTATTTCCCCAGAAATGGTCTTTAGGGCGCTGGTGGGCCCTTATCACGAGTCAGGAATTTAAAACGCAGACTTCTGCCAGTGAATCAGAAATAAGCCTGGCAATTCAGTCAACACAGCCTGGCACAGCATGAAGGAAGACACCCCATAATGAGTTCTCAGAGGCGGAGTCCCTACCTACAGCAGAGTCTAATATTCCTCCTGTGGATTTGTTGACACTCCTCAAAGCAACTTAAATCGAAGGGCCGTGATTTATGCAAGACTGTCAGGTCAGATTGACTCAGCCTCCGCTCTCGTGTCATTAGAAAGTACAGCGCTTCAGTGAGTCATGCCCGCCACTGTGGTTCAGCTTTGACAGAGAAGAGAGAAGGATAACACAGCACAAGTGACACTTCCAACTGTCTGTAGAACATCACATGGCCTTAGCAGTGCACTGGGTTATTCTAGGGAAGAAAGAGACTCCATCAGGATAGCCTAGAGGGAGCTGTTTCAAATTGGATATAAACCATTGCAAGGCGGCTGGTGTGGAGTCCTAGATGTGTCTGCTGACTGCTGTGAGAGTAGCATGGAAATGAAGAGCCATATATGTGGTAGATTTCATAAGGGATGTGCCATGAATACCATCTAGTTACAAATAGGGTTTGACAGGACCATTGGTATCTTTAGACCATGCGTTATTTGCTGTCTACCAAGTCCTTGTCAGAAATGGAAACATTTCAGTGAACTTCTTGCTTTAATAATATTCTTAAGAGCATCTACCATGTCAGTTTTTCTAAAAGTGAGAACAAATATTTTGCGAAGAAATTTGCGTTCAGTGTAAATGCTTCATCGTGATATTCTTTTGCAATTAGAAATGGATGTAATGCCAGAAAGCAAAGCAGCAAAGAACAGACCGAAGCATGCACGTGCACAAATGAAATGAAAACCTTGTTTGCCAGGGTTTATCGAGGGTACAGAAAGGCAGAGGGCCTGGTTAACCGTAATTGGAATGATGTTAAAGTAAGTGGTTGTGCTGCAGTAGCTGTTTATGCAGATCAGTGCCTTTGAGCATGAGCACTTTGTCACACCCAGTAGCTCTCAAATTATGATAGATGTGGCACGGGCACTGTTGTTAAATTAAAGCATGAAATTTAGCATTACTCTTAATGAGATGCTCATGCAATTAATTAACTTCAAAAGGTCATGTTTGGTCATTTGTCAATAACAGAGGGGGCAGAGACATTGCATTCATCTGCGTTAAGATCAAGCATCAAGGAGAATGTGACACTGTTAACAGATAAGCCCAGCGATATTCTATATTCTTCTTATCTTCAACATGTATACCAGGAAAAGACCAAAACTAACGATGTGCTAGTTAGTCACTTGATACTTTGCGACCTCCCTTCCCTGTTTTTGGCTCTCAGCCACATGCCATTGGCTCCTACTGAAGACAAAAATCTTGCATATTTTCACAGAATTTTTTTTTTTACAAAAAAGATGAAATATTTTCCTAACACAGCCAGCCAAGGGAATGCTTTTAGCCAAGGATTTGGTGCACTAGTGGGTATTTACAGCAGCACGACTCAAAATAAACCTGACAACAATGGAGATCTATGGCACAGAGAAAGATGCTGTATCAGGCTTTGAGTACACAGATAATGTTTTGCCAGTAGAATCACTTATTTGCTGATTTTGGTCATTTTAATGGGATTTATTGTCCAGGAGAAAAACAAAAGACCATTACCAGACTTATCCTTTAAAAAGTCTCATTTCAGTAATCTCTTTAAATCATCAACTCTGTTCTGAAAGCTCTCATTAGCAGTGAACCGAAATGACCACAGATTTTAGCATCCATTAATAAAATTTCTGTCTTAAAAGGGCCTTTTTAAAGGACATTTTGCATAATTATGAATTAGAGTTTTACATAAAGCAACCATTTGAAATTCTGAACCACCCCTGTAAACTCCTGTGCCTCAACTGAGTGTTTCAGTATCGTTTATTGCATCTTAATTTTTGCACCAGCTTCGCAATTTAATTTGTTGAACTGGTACAGCATCTCTGCTGTGTGATGTATTTGTATGTCTTCTGATGAGTTCTCTCTAGATGCCATTTTGAAGACAGTCAGTTTATCTTCCCGTTGAATCATTGCCTCCCTCACCCAATTGTGATTCAACAAAGCCTTTGGCTTTCAAGATGCTGGTGCCTTCCTGTAAGCAACGGAAAGCACGTGGAGATTCTGCCCATTCCACAGCAGGGCTGGCCATCTGAAGTAGCATGAGTTTTCCGTTGGTCCAGTAGACCTGTGGGCTGGCAGTGAGCGCATGTGTTTCTGGTGGGGTCATAAAATCATCCCATCCCATCAGTCTTTGTTATGCTGCCAGCTTTATGACCAGAGAAGTGGGCAGTGAGCAGAGTATCTGTGGGTTGGCTGTGCTGAAAAAGTCTGGGTCAACTTTTTCAGAGATGCCTTTGTTTATCCCAGCTTGTCACTGCACACCAGGACTTCTTGTTTCTAACTCAGAGTGAGATCATTTAGAGCCAAGTTAATCATCTTTATTGTTGTCATTATTGTTAGTGCTGTAGCAGCTCATGTTAAATTTTCAATTGCTTGCTGTCGCACAGGCATTGCACTTTAGTCAGAGAGCACATAACCCTCTAAAACACAGAACTGAGCCACCAAAACATGAGCTACAATTA
The DNA here is from genome assembly GCA_038406115.1 of Haemulon aurolineatum. NCBI lineage: Eukaryota > Metazoa > Chordata > Actinopteri > Lutjaniformes > Haemulidae > Haemulon > Haemulon aurolineatum. The sequence goes on from JBCAUF010000092.1 coordinate 12,496,604, forward strand.
TGCTTAATTTCCTCTGCAGTGAGGAAACTATGAACCAGCAATGGAGCCTGAGTGTGTTATATGTGCCTGGGTCAGCTTGGACAAAAAGGTTTTCATATTTAAGATTTTTGTTTGTGTTTGTTTGATAATTATACAGTTCAGGTTTTTCTTGAGTTTCACGAAATGTTTCTCAAATGCATCAAAATATCAGCTTTAATTTGGAGAATTGTAGCCCACTAGTGTTATACTGATAGCACGTAACAGTCGATAGGCAAGGAGAATAATATGTGGAGCTGCGTAAATTCACTGTTTAGGGTTAGTATCCTGAGTGCTTCAGCTATCTGTTTGCCCACTATCTTACTCTGATGAATTATTTAGAATTATCTCTGGGGCTAAAGAATAGTATTTTTGTCTGAAAACTGATATGTTTGTAAATAATGTAAATTTGCATTATTTGGGCACGCATGAGTTTTTGAAGGATTGGCTTCGTCACCACCACCCTTCACTTCAGCGTTGTGTACGGGATCATATGCATTAATATGCATTCAATACAGAGCTGGAAACTGGTGCAGAGATTTTTCCTGACTATGCTGAGTGGTTTGATTTGAACTTGTAGCTAAATTGGTCAATGAAGTCATCCATAGGATTAATCGAGAGACACTAGAGAGAACTAAGCATCAAGCAAAAATCAATAAAACCCAAAGAGGGATAGCAAAGTGTCTTGGTGAATAAAAATTACAATCTGTGTGTTATTCAGTATTTCTTTTCATGCTGTGTCTCATTTTCCATACCTGCTGTGGCAACCTGAAATTGCTCGTAAGATTAACAGGGTTTATCTTATCTGATCAAATCTAATATGATTTAATTTGGTCTTGCATACTAAAGTGTGATTATTTTCCTATACACACACATACATACTCACCTTTGTTTTAGATGATGCATTATAATGAATAGCTTCTTCTTTTCTACATAATATTGCAGCATGCTTAAATTATAGCTGTCTTTTACTGGCTCCACAACATTATGTAACATTTTACATGAACCATGAACTTTTGCAATGTTTGACATGAATTTTAACCCACAACCCACATATTGACAGTCTTGAGTCGAAGGTTTCAGTTTCTGTAAAGTGGCACTCACCACATGTTGTATCCTCAGGCCAGTAAAGCAGACTGGTCTTATGGTCTCGTCTTGCTTTTAATGCATTATCTATAATGATACATACAGTACATACTGTAGTACGATTGCATAAACACATTAATAGCAGCTGTGAAAAGAGCCACCTTCTTCTGCACTCTGTACAACATTCAGGCCTGTATTTACTGAAGAGTTTGTGGGTGCATTAGCATAGCTGTGATGGTTCTGATCTACTAACCTGTTACCCCGAGCATTTTCTGCATGGAAATGGGGCCGAGACTTTTGGTGCGTTTGACCCATTTAATATGTATTTTGAGGAGTGGCAATGGTATGGTGTAAATTGGAGCAAATTACTGAAATGGATCACTCCCATCAATTTACTACACTAAAACACCTATAATTGAGAATGATATTTAACAGCCAGAGGAAGCACGTCTTAACTTCTCACCCCGAGAAAGCCATTTCTCTTGTGTTGTTCAAATGTTCAACATGCAGAGACAGAAAATAAGACTGTAATAGGATGTAAATGTTCCATTTGAAAATTACTCTGTTTCAAAATGTCAGAAAATGAGCTGAAGTTACTGCAAGCAAAGTCATATTTAAGCATAAAAATAGTAGTCACAATGGTTTTATTTCATCACCTTAAGACCTAGCTGATGATATATGAATTCTTCAAACCTGTATAAGGTAAGAATAGCTTGTTATATGTGCCTCACCACGAAAGCATTTTGTATTGGCGTCAATGCCGATATTGGTACAGGGACTTGATATTGGTGACCACTACTGTATGTGATTGTGACCAATCCACAATGAATATGGTTACAAATCTCAAATTATAAAACGGAAAAGGTGAATAACTGCAATCTAATTGGTTGTTAACTGTGATATAATGAGCGCATACCACAGCTACTATTCTAAAGCCTTATCACAGCATATCACTCCGCGTCAAAGAAGCAACAGGAAGTAACAATGTTTCCATGACAACAACCAACTTCCACCAGGTCCGTCAGCACCGCAGTCACCGTAGCTGATGCTGCCACTAATCAGTGAGAGCAGTTCCACTGGTCTCAGCAGCTTCCCAGCAGCGTCTCTCCAATCCGCAGCATTTCTATTTTTGATGCGAGCTGTTGCTAAATCGTGTGAAGCTCAACAGAGCGGAAATCTGACACAGAAACAACGTGATACACTTCCGCCCCCTTTAAAATAAAACCCAATACGCAGTTCATGTAGCCTATCAAAACTTCACGGACTGAGCAAAACCGTGGCAACGTTAACAAATAGTGTTGAATTCACATGTTCAAGGTTAACTTTCACTTCCGGGGAGAGTTAACAATCGTAGAGTGGATTAAGCAGTGACTTACCTCTGAAAAAAAAGCATAGGAAAAGACGACATGCAGAGCAAAAATCCAGAGAGGTGGGACTATGTTTTTTTTCACAGTCCGGCTATTTTTATTGGATAATATTTATTTCTGATTAAATTACATGAAATCGATTATGTATTCCTTTTTCATATTGCCATTATTGGCAACCGTTTTATAAAAGCAATACATCACTTCAATCTGTGATATGTGCTCATTATACCACGCTAAGGGGTTTTTCGTCCCTCGGGCCGAAGAACTTGCTTGTTTTGGAGTCATGTAACCTCAGGATATCAAATCCATTATCTCGACTACAACTGATTCCGTCTGATGTGGAAGACTTCAAATCTAGTAGAAGACCCTGGAAAAAGTGGGGAAGGAGACTTTTAGTTGTGATTATATCCAAGTTCTTGTGTTAACTTTACATGCCTGCACATTCCCATATATCGTGATTGGGTAGTAGCAGGATAGTCATATATAGTGATAAAGTGAGATACCCTATTGTTAATTTAGTCACATGCTACATAGCCAAAAGGATGCATACACCTGGTCTCTAGACCATGGGGATATCCACACAATAAAGCCATATGTGATTTATTCAACATCTTTAATATGAAACCATGGAGATTGGTATGCTGCTCCACAGCCTACACTCTTCTGTTAGAGGTTTTCCACAAGATTGTGGAACCTGGCTGCAGGCATTTGCTCCCATTCGGCCCCCAAGAGCATTAGTGAGGCCGGGCATTTGTTGCGTGATAAGGCCTGGCTCTCAGTTGGTATTCCAATTTATCCCAAAGGTGATGAATGTGTTTGAGGCTAGGGATTTGTGCAGAGTCAAGTTCTTACTGGCCGACCTTGGGAAACCATTTTTTCAACCTCACTTTGTGACCAGACTGTTGCCACATAGTTAAAATCACACCATTGTCTAAAATGACATTCTGCGAACACTTTTGGCATGAGAAATTTCCGCAAAGGGAAATTCGTTTAGCAACATGGCTGTATTTAGTAGGGGAAACCGCAAAACCGGGAGTTTTGTGCTCAACTTAAAGGCAATTGGACTTG
>JBCAUF010000092.1:12544983-12563426 GCA_038406115.1 Haemulon aurolineatum
TTCTGTTCTGACAACATTGTGATTAAGGTCTGGTTAACTCAAGGCACAAAGAGCACTTGGTTAGTGTCAGGAAAAGATCTAGTTTTGGCTTAAATGTACATTTTGTCAACACAAACACTGATGCTAAATGTCCCAACAGCTGTTAAAAATTACCCAGATTTGTCTGTTGAAGCAGGAAGCAAACGGTGGTCTCGAACAGTGGTCTGCTGCTTGGCAACTGCCGCCTGGCTGTCACGCTACAACCCTCCCCTTCTCCCTCCAGTGAGAAAGTCAGCTCATATACAAGTAATCTGAACGTCACTGTACCCATGACATGTAGTGTAGAAACACTGATATGATACAAATCTAACATTTTATTCTGGTGACTGGGGGCTGAGGGAGTTGAACCTTGTTTCTATCCAACAGATACTGGCGAAGATGGTAAGTAAATATTTCACATTCTGTTGTTTCAGTCCAACCTAGTTCTGGCCTAGAAATTAAAAAAAAAAAAAAAAAGGAAGTAATTAATTAACTTTAACTACTGGGTTGCACTATATAGTGTACATTGTATTTTGTGACAAAATAGAGGAAATGTTTAATCTTGCCATGCTTGTTCTTTGATGTAATGTTTTATGTTTTTTCATATCCTTATGTTTGATATACTGGACTTTAACATTCAGACAAGTCAGCATGCAAAATGCTGGTGTTCCAACTTCTGCAAAAGTACAAATATCCTGTCATCAACAAACTCCTATTATCCCATTTATTTGTGCATGAATACAAGCCCTCAACAGACACAATAGGAAAAAACTGTGAGATGAAAAAGGCCTTCTTGTGAGTTTTATGGTGGAATCTGAACGGGAAGGTAGGTGCAAATTATAAATGAGCCTAATAGAAAACCTGGTGGGCCATAAATCACACCCACAGACAAGACCATATGCAAATATGTTTGCGTGAGCCTGCTGACATCAGCAGCTCTGGACAAAATGTACAAGCATATTTTATTCATCTCCCGTCCCATGCTATATAGTATGTTAGGTTTTACAAGCGCAAGAGGGTGGTTATGAGGATGAGAGCAGATAATGGGTGGCATGATAATGGAGGGACCATCAGAGTGACCCTTTTCTTCATTAACACAGACTGAAATGTAGGGTAGGGCAAAGAGAAAATGTATAGAGGACACACTGCTACAGCTCAAATCTCCACATACTGGCCACGAGGGAACTGCAGGTCAAAACTACATCACTTTACAGCAACTGTACATCAAGGGCATACAGGATAGGACTTCAGTTTTGGGGTTTTTTTTCATCCTAGAAAATGCAACTAATGTACAAAAAAAGCTAGATCAAAACAGGACAGACGGCTTCAACCACATTTTAGCCAAGCCTCCTTTTCCAGTTATTCCCTGCCAGAGGTCCCTGAATTATGACTTATTCAAAAAGAAATGTGTGTCAAAGTGTATGAGCGAGCTAGCAAACAAGCAGAGGTCAATTAGGGTTAGCTAGCAAAAAGGTTATGGATAAATCAGATAATATAGCTAAAATAAATTGATGATTTGACATTGCAAAATATAAGTGAAATAGTTAAAATATTGTACCATATAAAAAATGGTTTTCCTTCTTAGCTAAAAGTAATGGATTAACAGTTGCAATTGCTCAAATTAATGGGTATTGTTGAAATAGAGGCTAAAAGAAATTGATTAAAAATTCAAATGCAACAGAAATGGTTCAAATTAATAGCCAAAACTGATAGTTTGGTAAACTGAATGGATAAATACACAGGCCTATGCTTCTGCCACTCAGAGTGGTAAGAGTACAAATACGAATTTGTACGAATGTGTTAGGACAATATTCACTTTTATATAATTAATAGTGCCAAATAACATCCATTTTAAAATCAATTCAAATGAACACATTCAAAGCATGACAGATTGTTGAAGGGGTACTTGAGTTCTTCTGACAGGGCTGTCGGGGTATCTGACAAAAACGGTTGGAACACAGCATTAGACAGATCAGATGGTGCTACAGCAAGGTAATGGGACTTTTTTCCCCCCCTTTATGGTCTGGGTTACTTTTGATTTGGCAGTTTCCATCAAAACACAAATTAATATTTTGGCCTTTGCATACCGGGCACTGACATGTCACTCAGGGTAAAATGGTGTCCTCTTCAAAGTTAAGTTGGCTCATTTTGTCCCTTGTACCTCATTTTGTGATCTGAATAACTGCTTGTCCAAAGCATTCAAAAAGGAGTCAAATTAATTTTCAAGCTTCAGCCAAAACCCTGATGATTCAGTGCAGGAAAACCACTGACTTAAAGTCTGTTTTCTTTACGTCAAACAAGTATGGATGTGACATCAACTTACACCAACTCATCTGTAATGGCCATTAACTGTTGGAGCCTAATCCTATTTTTCCTAGCGGCATGTAATCACAACATATAGCAAGAGAATGCCCAATCACATCTCTCGACTGCCATGATAAGACCAGTTTCAGCTGGGAGACGAGCCTCACGCGCCAGATAAGAAACAAACACGCTGTCACTCAGGCAAAGCTCCTCACATTAATATCCGTTTCCAGCAAAGCACAACAATCCCGAGAAGTGCCATGCAACCTTAACAGTGACATGCGGGATGCTTTTAAACTGCACAAATGACTCCTTTCATAGTAAAAACTGCTGTCAGGGAAGATTACTTCTGGTCTAACATGCAGGCTAATGGAACAGTAAATATCGGAGAGACTCTGAAAGCTTTTTAAGCAGCACACAGATTAGCCTCCTTATCTTCTGCTAGCCAAACAGAGTGCTAAAATCGACTACATGATTGTGCATGCCATAAATATTGTTTTCATTAAACCGAGCGATGTGCTGGAACTTTTTTTCCCCTCAATCCAAACAGTGACTACTTTAAAGCTTTCTTTACAAAAAGGCAGCGTAGTTTCTTCAGTGGCTCCCATCTGCGTCCTTGCAATGCCCCTAAAATGACAGTCGGGCAGTGTGAGGTGGCTGCGCAGTAGGGAAGCGCACTTCAAAGCAGGCCATTTCATCTTCAGCAAGGCTGTCTGCCTCAAGTGGAGCATGAGATAAAAAAAAAAGGGGGTGGGGGGGGGGGGGGGGAGAAAAATCAATACTCTATATCAGGCTTCTTCCTTCAAGCCTGTGCTGCTCTTTGTGACAGCACATTCAAGCCAGCACCTGAACTATGCCCCAATTATCTGTTGTGGTAGAATAGATCAGAATTTGAAGTTGACAGCGTTAAAAACTGTATTTAAACTACTGTGCATGGGTTCTTCCATTAACCTCAATGTCACTGTGCAACAATAAGGTCCAAACACAAGCTACAATCGGAGATCCAAATTTACAACAGGAAGTATTAAGTGAAGAGTATCAAGCATGACCAACATGACAACCAAAACACTCAATCAGCACTGCAAGAAAACACTGGCATTTAAAAACAAAAGTATGAGCTAACAATGATTCACGAACTAACAAAAACAGAAAAGAAAAAAAAATGATTTGATTGATAAATGTTGGACTGACTAGAACAAGGCACGTCAGCTCAGAACATGTCAGTGTTTTAATACATTTGGAGGAACAGTTTGATCATTTTTTGAATTGACTTATTCACTCAATTCCTAAGATAAGACTGATGCCACTCATATCTGTCAAAAAGTTAGCTCATCTTAGTGTAACGAGTAAAGGCAAAGGCTTAACTAACATCTGGCTATAGCTTCATATTTACAGTGGTACTGATCTTTTCATGCAATACTCAAATAGCGAAAGCAAAGAAGAATATTTCCTAAAGTGTCGAACAATTCCTTTAAAATGGCGCATGTGTCCAACTGAGACTTATAGACAGAGCTCTTGGATTAATATAATTAATCATGGCCAGTTAAAGAAAATCAGTGGAAATGTAACAAGACAGAATGTGTGAAATATATGAATGACATTTTCTGACATGTTAAATTGACAAAACCCTTCTTTAGAAAACTGGAAAAAGGAATGATAGGATTCATTCACAAAGTTGCATTGCCCTTCAACTTATTTATTGATGTACTGAACATGGAAAAAATCCAAAGTATCCAAACACAAAGTAAATAACATGTACATCCTTTTAAATACTCAACAAAAGATATTCTATTCCAAAAATTCTGTGAACCAAGTCAGACTATACAACTTCAAATAAATAATCATTCTCATATTAAGAATTGAGATAAGAGGGGTGGGAGGCAACATTTTCTCATGCCAGACCATCAGCACAATTTGTCAAGACCAAATAATCATGGAGAAGTTACAAAAAGAAAAAGTTATTTTCAACAATGACAGGTCAGGCATGAAAAATGTAGCCTCTACCCCACAGCAGCAAGTATCACAACTCATCTAGACTTAAATTTAACTTTTACAAGTAACACAAAGAAGGAATAGATAAACAAGAAAAAGCAGTTGCAAAGATAATTATATAATGCATAGCACACTGCTCATTTAAGGGGAAGCATGACTAGTAATCAGTTTAAATACCAAGCAGGATGCAGGTGCAGTATTCAGTGCATCAGGCTCGACTAGCCTCCATTTGTTCAAGATGAGTTAGATGTTCGATAAACTCTTGTGACCAATTTCACTATCGTTAATGGAACTGCTTCACTGACCTCCCCCAAAGTGAATAAAGCAATATACACCTTTTTACGATTTTAAAGACAGGTTATATGCATTACGTATATATATGAGTATGAAAAAAAAAAAACTAATCAAATAGTTCAAAACTGTGGTTTATATCCATTCTTTACCACATAAATATATATCTATAATGTTTATATATAAAAAACAAAACATATGTCTATAGTTTCTTAATACCTTTTTTTTTAACGAAGCAAGACTATCTACAGACCAAACAACCAACAAATTTGATGCACTGTAATGCTAGTCCATGGGACAACAAATCAATTATCTCAACTGAAGGGAAACAGAAAATAAGAAGGCTAATATCCAAAATGAAAATACCTTACATACTCCGTAAAAGAAAAAAGAAAACGATATATATATAGATAATATCACACTTTCCGATGAAGTCCAAACTAGAACCAAAAGAAGTCTGCCAAATACTCAACATAAAAAAGGACTTATTTACATAGCTCCAAGCTCAGGAGTAATTCCTTCTATTCTTCAGACTAGTTTTTCTTAAGCTGCTGCCTTCATTAGCTTGTCCTCAATCTTTCATACAAAGTATGTAAAAACCCTTATTGGCTGATATTAAGACAAAATCAGTCTAATGATATATTGTAGGTACACCACAAAACACCATGAGCTCCGTCTGAAGGGAATCCTTTAGGAAGAACTGATTTTTATCCCCCGTTACCTTTTAAGATATCTCCACGTTATAATTTTGCATGCAGTTTTTTGCGAATAAACCTTTGTATTTTTGTCCATTTCCAAATCTAATCGGAGAGCGAGTTGCCAGTCGTGTAACAACCAGGATGACAAGGGGGACCCACAGATGATTTTACAAATGAAGCCAGCACGGCCATTGATTCTATAATCTAAAGATAATACAAAGATCTCAAAAGGTATCTTTTACATCATAAATCTCCCCAGAAATTTCAACCACTGCAAACTTTCCTGTAAAGTTCAAAAGCTCACAAGGTGTCATATGAAGATATTTCTCAAAGTATCCAAGTCAAAATATTTTGTTCCAGGTCCAGTAAAAAGTTTCTCCAAATTTTTCTTTTTATAAAAATAGATGCTTTTTAAACCCACATCAAAGAGGTTCTTAGCTCTTTGGCAAGGTACTGCTTTAAGAATTTTTTTTTTGTCTTTTATCCGTTAAGTTTACAATAAGCAACATTATGCAGCCAACCAATAACCAACTGATATTACAATGAACGGAATACTTACAAAATCAACAGAACTGCAAATAGTTCAAAATAAGTACTTGCTAACCACTGAAGGCATAACGCACCTAAGGCAAATCAGGACACAGAAAAATACAAAGAAAATCACTACACATAACCTTACAAGACTTACTGTTTCAAAGCAGATGTGCAACAAAATGACAAAACCTATAGTAACGTTTTAGATGGTCCATCTGTAAAGACAGCAAGAGAATTCAACATCGCAGGCAGTAAAACCTGCAGTATTTTTTTCCTGTTTTAAAGTATATTGAGAAGATTCAAAGCGTAGCAATGAAAAGAAAGAAAAATCACATTGTTGGACGCTAAATATTGTTTTTCTTCGTAACACTGATTTACAAAGCTGTTTTTACTAATGTAGAAAGTTACGGTCGATGCGCTTCCATTTTCTGGTTCCATTTTCTGCTGAGTTTTCTAGAAACAATCTCAGTGGGTATTAGGCTTTGTGTGTTTTGTTGGTTTTGAACGAGACTTGCAGCACTCTGTCCCCGAGGCGGTATCCATTCAAGCTGGCGATGGCCACGGCTGCCTCGTCGTAGTTAGTCATGGTGACAAAACCAAATCCTTTGCACTTGTTTGTGTTGAAGTCGCGAATAACCTTGACGTTTGTGACGGCACCAAATGGCCCAAACATCTGCCAAAGGATGCTCTCATCTGCGTCTGGAGCCAGGTTGTAGACGAAGATACACCAGCCAGTGCCTGCGTGCCCTGGGATGTTGATGCCAGCCAAGCTGGTCACCCCGTCAATGGCCATGGGGGAGAACCGGCTGTAAAAGACAAAAGGTAACATGGTTCAAGGCAAGAGCCAAAATGAGGACAAAATGGGCCTTTTTATAAAGACACGAGATCGTGCCAACAAGCCTAACAGAATCTGACAAGTCTCTACAGAGATCAGCACTAGCCATGCTTCTCTCTGAGCAGTGTTTACATCGCCTCTACAGTCACAGTGTTAACACCCGCCTTTCATTACAGAAACCTTTTCCATAAATCTGAACACGATCAAGATATTCTTTTAAAAAGTTGATATTTTTCTTCGGCTGGGCAGCATGTCACGCAGCTAAAAAAAGAGAAAAGCTGAGCCGTCACTCTGATCTAGCAGCAAAGGGAGACACTGACAGACATGTCAACACGTATGCACATTCAGTTATCTCAGAGCCAGACATTATAATCCAGCTTTTCACACCGCTTTCGGAGCTCGTCACAGAATTATTTACCATTACAATGTGGATCTTTGTTTTTAAGTGAGAAAGTAACACGCTGAACGTGAAGTTTGTGCCAGAACTAAAATAAAAAAGGCACACAAAAGCTCTGGCCTTGGTAAATGTGGTTTTGCAGTTTGAAGAAACAAAATTCAAAGTGCATGGAAAGCCTATGAATTATTGCAGCAGGTGTCACATAAGATTAGCTGCTCCAGTTGGCCTCTCAGGGAACATCCACCATGACAGGTGTGCTCCCAGCATCAAGGACACGGAGAGAGATTTGGCAACGAAGACGTCAGCCAACGAGCCGGGCAGAAGCGAAATCACAAGTCTATTGTCGCTGGTGATGGGCCTTTGAGCTTTCAGGGGATTGGACTTCAATCATACTCGAGGAAGGCATTCTTATAAAACTGAACTTAGACAAACTGGTATCCTGGTGAATCCTGAAAGACGCCTGACGCAACAAAGTTTAAAACAGGACAGGGCTGTCCATAATAGATCAAGGTAAGTGTATGGAGCTCAAAATACAAGTATGCAATTTTGTGCAATAGCAAGTAAGAGATTGTAAAAGTCTGTCCTTTGTTATGTAGACAAGCGGCGTAGACAACGCTTTAATCTAGACATGTTGTGACATTATGTCAAGATTAAAGCACTTCACTGCATCACTGTCACCAACCTTGTTTTATACAGTCACTAACCTTATTTTACAGAGGGACACAAAATTAAGGTAACAGCATGAATGACTGAACTTGCTCGTATTTCATTCTCGTTTTATCAATGTGTTCATAAGGGATTGCAGACGGAGGGCCACCATCATTGCCAATCAACACACACATGTTGTGCATGTACTGTATGTTGGCAGGTAATTTAGTATGTAGTTATTCAGTTATGACAGTTCTGACTCTCTATAGCTTTGTGCTACAGGCTGACCTCTCATGTTAAGAAGATCCTGGGTTTGAATGCCACTTTGATAAAACTATTTTACAGGACTTCTTATTTATCCTCCAAATCAAAGTCAGCCCCAAGAATCCAGGATCCACCAGCTCTGGCGTGTGAGAGAGGAGCAGGTGGAGTTTCGTGACACTCATGTGAGACTCTGACCCTCCCTTCCTGACATACACAAGTCCACCTCTCCGCTAAATATTTACATCACCGTTTGCTGTTAAAGCAAATAGCCTGATTCACTCACACCGACTGGACTATGTATACATTTGTTTGTAGAGGGGAGCACTAATGCATGCACACAAAAGCATTTTCTTTCAACAACCTCATATTGAATCGGTGCTACCTTATGCAGTGTTAACTACCTACGCAATGTTGCCAAGAGCTCCTACAGGAAAAAATAAAACAGACGGGGAAAAAAATGCATCCCGCCATCTCCCTCATGTTGAGACTTTATTTCCCTCAGGATCAATTAAAGTAGAATAGAAAATTAATTTACCTTTTCACTCCATAGGCCATGTTCAGCAGATTGTCCAACCTAAAACAATAACACATATACATTAATCTCATGATAAAGAAAGCTTTTTATGAGATTGATGATGCATTTTGACAGGATGACAGAGATGAGTAATATTTCTGATGCGACGGAGCAAGTCAGTTACTCCATTCAGGACCATCACGTCCTTATTAACCCGTTGACTGAACTTGCTTATCAGTATTAATCCCACACAATGCAGCCAACAGGAGACAGTTGGTTCGTATAGAAAGTTCCCTTTAGGCTGGAAATAATGCAGCTTTCACAGCATAATACAGAAGAATTTGTTTGACAAATTTATTTTTTAAATTATTTTGTTATACTTACCACTGAAAACTCAAAAAGAACATTTATTCATGGATTGATTTCCACATTTTTGACCACTAAGTGGGCTAATTGCCAAAAATCAGACCATCAATAGATTTTTCCACCAGAGTATTTCTCATCTCATTTTCATATTTGTCAAAGTCTGCTCAAACCCAATTGTGTCGTGGGCCTACATCTGCAACAGGAGGAACACAGCAAAGTTGATAATGTGAATATGGAGATGAATTATTCTGTCCAGAGTATTGATGACCTCCAATACAGAATATTTTCATCATACTGCTGTGAGACCATTTAAATGCTAATTTCAAAAAGCCTCAAACATCACGAGCAGTATTAACTAGGCTCATCTCTAATCAGATCTTTTGTTTGTTTTGGTGTGCCCCTTTTACCTGAAGCGTTGTGCCTGCTGTGCGAGGGGTCCTGGGTACCTTCGATTGGGTGACTGATACAGCTGGGACAGCAGTGCCTGGCTGGTCTTCTGGCTCGGGTTGTTTGCAAACTTGACTGTAATGGGTTCGGTGGCACCAGGCGGCTTCTGGCAGTTCAGGCCCTTGATGGCCTCCTCGGCCTCAACTCGCCGATCAAAACGAATGAAGCCAACCCCTCTGGAAACGCCTGAGGAGAGCACATTAACATAACATCAGTAATGTGGCGAGTTTCTCTTGACAGTCATGAAAAAACATTCGCTCATGACCTGCAGCGTCAACGTCACTGACACAGCTTAAACACTCATTAAGGGGTCAAAAAAACTGAGTTCACTGGGGTAGATGCACCAATTAAAAATGTAATCTGATTTATTCTTCCCCAACTTTCTGAAAACCCATGTCGAAATGCAACACAATGCACACACTTTGTACAGCTACAGATCTTATTCCTGAAATGATGGCACAGATACAATGCAAGATGGGTATATGAACAAACTTAAATACATTTTGACACAAGGGAGATTGCATTTCACAGTCAGTAATTCAAAAGGCTTTTACAACTGTTACTAAAATGGCTAAGGAAAGGTGGGTGATAGACCCATTCAAAAAAGAAATTCCAATTAAACAGAGAAGCTGCAAATACCAAATGCACAGAAGAAATGTGGAGCAAAAGAACAGAAATTAATGTGGAAAAAGTGGACTTCTGAGTGAGACTGAGCGGTTTTCAGTGAGTACCGGCAACAACACAAAGCTTTCCCATCACGGGACATTGGCGGGCAGAAGGGAGAACCAAGACCAAGACCGAAGATCGTGCACAGGCGTCCGAAGACGGCAGAAAGAGGTGGAAAAAAGAAAAAAAACAGACGTTTATTAAACATCTCTGTAACTCAAACTTTACAGCAAGTAAGTGGTAATAATTTACATACTCTAGTTAAAAGTTAGCATCAATATGTACCTACAGCATTACTTTTCTGTGTGGTCAGCTAGCTATTTCAGGTAAAATCTCCCACTTTGTAGACCTTTTAACAGATCTCGGCGAACAGATGTTATAAAGTTAGTTTAAACATTATTCCTTTAACTTATTTACCTCTTCCTGCACTCTTGGGACATCCATGCATGTCTTTTGGCTCTTGGTCTTGTTTCTTCCTGCTGCCTGCCAATCAGCCTTGAGCTTCAGTGTCTTTGCCAAGCCAAAAAGAGGTCCGTCACTCTTGTACCCCGTGTTGCTTATGGTACTACTTTCTCGCCGCACATTTGCCATTTTTATATTTGCTTTGTTTCTTGTTAAGTGCATTTTTCATCACGGTCCGCATTATGCATTTTGAACTGGAGCACATTTCCATCATGTTTTGCTTTAAATCTTATGCGATCTGTCCTTGAGACCCACTGTATTAAAAAAAAGGCGTCAGAGGGCATGAGTAACTTTGTATTCAGGGTTAAGTTTGTGAGCAATAGCAGGTTACAATCCTGCTTTGGGCTGTGGTGACTGGGTTTCCCCTTTTCTTACAGTCGGATCACAGACTGTTCCTTTCACATTAAAGCAAAACTAAAAACAAGTGGTTTTATGTTGGAAAGTATAGACAACCATTCCCATAATGCATGCCTGAAGGAATATTATGTTTCAGCAGCACATGGGGACAGAACCACTGGGAAATGTCTCAGAGATTCTGTTTATTAGTGTTTTATAAAAGATTCGGCTTCCAGATGACAGCCGAGAAATAGAGAATATAACTGCTCTAAATGCATCTGGTTTCTTGCCATGGAACAGGCATTGCATGTACACCTTGGGGATGGGAAGAGAAACGGGGAGAAAGTAAGAGAGGGTGAGTGCAGGCAGAAGGGAGATTGGACGGAAAAAGAAATTACGAAGCATTGAGTCCTGCTACTTTACACCCATTTCATATTCTATCCATCTATGCATATTTATGAACACCTCTAGTGGAAAATTGCATTTTTGGGGACCTCATACCACCACCTCTGATGCATTTCTCAGGCCTGGCTGTGTCACTGGGGGAGAAAAGAGGCAAACTAAAAAAGGAACAAAAGGGAGTGGGGGGGAAAAAGCGAGACCGTGGGCCAGCTGTCATGTCCTACTCACCAGTCACCTGGTCCACCAGAATGCGTGAGGTAATGATGCGTCCATACTGAGAGAAGAGCTGCTCCAGTTCTTTCTGAGTCATGGTTTTTGGCAAGCCACTGACGTACAAATTTGCATCTCTGATGGAGGCGGAGCTTGGACGCGCATAGGAGACCTACGGGCAGAGACAGGTCACATGACCACGGGTCGTCACCATCACAGGCTGTTTTAGCACATTCGGTAATGCACTCGCATACCTCCAATATGAACTGTATGAGATCACCTTGTGTGTTACATTTGTTCAAACTCACAGAAGAGCAGATGCTGTGACCCATTTCTAGCAGAGAGAATGCAAACACTGACTCGTATTTAATCAGGACGAGCTTACTTTAAATACACTCATGTTACACAGACCACAGAGTATTACTCTGTGACAAATCGTGAATTTAATTGCAAATGTAAGTCATTAGCTTGAAATGCCTTATGCAAAAAAATATCTATTTCAATTACTTATGATACTGTGTAGACAGAAAATATTGTCGGGCCACATAAACAAAAATGTTGGTAAAACTTGTTTTTCTCAGAAGGACAAACATTTGCTATCGGTAGGACCAAAAGGATTTCAATCGGTTTGTTTTCAACAAAATGTGCCAACTAAACACAACACAACTCTAAAAAGATGTGTTCAGACTAAATAATGCAAATATTAATGTGAATGGATACATTCATCACAATGAGGTGAAATTGGATCGAAAATGCAAACGTGAGCAGACGCAGATTCGCTCCGGGTGGTATGACTCAAACATAAAGCTCTCTGCTCAACTTTAAAACAGTTCAACCTGAGCAAAAGTTCTCGCTCATCCCAAAGCTGTGACACTGCACCAAAGTACACACAGGAGGGGGAAGAGAGGGTGGAGTTCCTGGCAAGGATTAAGATCAGTCTGAGTTGTTACAGACACGAGCACACACACACACACACACACAACCACTCACACATAGTCTGTGCCCGCTACAGCAAACATCTCTCATTGGCCGTTTATGGCTGATAAACACAGACTGAAAAAACACGACACGGCTGCTCAAATTTGCTCAAATAAAGCAAAACTAAAAGTGTGCTTCTTGTACAGTCTGGGCACACCTGAGGGGAGAAAAACTAATATGTGAGTGAGAGTGGATTAAACATCAACAGCTTTGTGTTGATAATTGTTTGGTTGGCGTGGAGCAGTAACATGAGGTGAAAATACAAGACGGCGATACAAAAACTTGTACATCATCTCACACTTTGCTTACACATTTACAAACAGTAAACCCCAATTAGATGTGTTGGTACTGTAGGCCACATTTTGTCCATTTTGATTGTTTTTAATTTCTAAAACAATAAAGTGACGCACTGCAATAATTTGCCGGCTCCACAGTCTGTCACCCTGTTTTTCTTCCCCGAGTGCTTACTTAATTACGGCTCTCATTGGATAAATGGACAGTGACAAATCAGTCTGCCGAGAAAAAAGTTTAAGTGACACATTTTCTGTCCATCAACTCAGTTGGAAACCTGACAGAGATGGATGCAGCATCAGGCCTGTCTAGACAGCACTCATTTAAAAGTAAATTTATCATTTCTTGAAAATTGTTATAGACAACAGAGCGGTGCGGCTGCCTCTTAAAACCAATCTTGCCCGTTCCCGTCTCGAAAGTCGGGAGACGGGAGGAGAGCCCGCGGCAACGGCCCGGATAGATATACAGCATAAATCAACATTTGTCCATAAACACAGCCAAGTAATAGAAAACAGAAGGGAACCAGAGAGTCATCTAGCAGGTCCCGTGGATCAATACACCATTACACCCTTGAGTAGTCATAAATTCATTTTTTTTGCAGTGCACCATCCCATTTTCAGTCATGTAGACATTTATACAATAACATGCAGGAGGAACCCGTACAGCCTAAATTTAGGAGCTGAAGTGCGAGCATGGCTTGAGGATGGATTTGTGGAGGGCTAAATGAGAGAATCACACGGAGGGGAGAGAAGACAGAAGCGGTGCAGAGTCAAGAGCCGGCTGTATCCTGCTATTCCCTTCGTCTGGTGGTTCCAGGTTCTTGTGACTCGACTGTCAATTACCTGAATAGCACCACAGCTGTATTTAATTACAGTGCCAGACATGTTAAATGCTCCTATGCCGAGTCCCCCTCTGCAATCTTATGCAATGGATTGGATGAAAGAAAAGAAAAATCACTCACTTTAATTAAACCTTCAAAAAAAAGGATTCCTTTTTGTGCGCTCAGATCGATAAAAACTCCACTCGGTCTCACCGCCTCAAAACTCAGCCTGCTCCTGCCCTGAAGGGGAGGCTGACAAAGTGAACGTGAAGGCTAAAGCTCCCTGCTCACAGCCAGACAACTCCCTCGCTTCTCCCCGGCCCTGCCTCCGTCCCAGTCTCACCTTCACACTTCATTTGATGCTAATGTTTGCAAAGTATATTCCTCTACCTCACCGGGGTTTATTTGCACTTCTGACAGAGCAGCTCGAGAGTTTGGGATGTGTGATATATGTATGAAACAACGCTCCCATGTTCTACTTTCAGGAGGCATGAACTGAGGCGGAGAGGTGAGAGAAAAAAAGATGAAGTAATGAAATAATCAAGCGTACAGCTCACAAATTTGGTGCCATTCAAACATGAATTTTCTATCACAGAATGTGTTTTTGCTCACAGACATTTTCATTAATACCCCTCCGCCCGATGTGAGAAGGGATCTGGCTAGCTCCTCGTAAGACCACTGTGAAAAAATATCACATCTAATAATCTGGCTCCACCATCCACAAATCCTGCAGCACTATATGAACCAAATGAGTTTTTCCACCAGCACATTGAGTGCTACATTGCCTGATGAATGCTAATGGCAGCCACCTCCCTGTAAAGGCATACAGCCGTGCTACAGCACATGCAACCATAGAAACAGTTCTGCTCTACTTGAGGCCCAGGCAAAGCCGCATGTGCCCAGATTAACAATAGGCTCCCTTTCCACCCCACATTTCTCCAGCCTCATTATGCTCCAACCCAGAGAGCTGCACGTGAACACCTCGCCTCGGATTTTTGCAACCGGCAACGAATTTCAGTGAGCTGAATTTGACCGTCTGATTAGCCCGCTTATAGGAGATGAGAACAAACATCTGTGTTTTTTAAAAAAAGAAAATGACACAACGTCTTACCTTGATGGTTTTGGTCTGAAGTCTCAAGCCATTTAAGGTATTGATGGCTTTTTCTGCGTCCTTCGGGTCCACGTAATTCACAAATCCATAGCCTAGGCTCTGTCCTGCAATCACAAGAGCAGAATGCACAAAGAGGGTCATTTTTTGACAAAGAGTGAATACAAACACTGACAATGTATTACAGCTGAATATGGACAAAACTGCCTTTTATGAATCATTAGTGAAGTGACAGCAAAACTTGGATGAGCCCTCATTTCTGATTTGGCAGAGTGTGAAGAACACAGAGGGTCAAAAGCCCATTTTCCAACAATCATCTCTTCGGCTTACAACAACCTATAGTATATTCTCAAAGCAACTCTTTGACAAACACGTCTTAAATTAAAAACGACAGGCAATTGCTCTGCTTTCACACACCAACTCATCTCTGACACAGTGCGGTAGCCGAGGCTCAGTGTGTTCCCCTCCCTCTACAGTTTATCTCTAAAATGTACAATAGATTGACACCCACTCTTTATGTGCACAGAGGCAATTCAATTTCCTCCGCCCACACTGCTGGGTCTCTCTGCAATTCCACTGCCGGTCAAGTTCACCAGCTCAAGCAGCTTCAGCATATTAATACAGTCCATAAGCAACTTGGATTTTATCAAAAACTTTAGATGAGATTAGATCGAGTTAATATTTTCATTTACTCCACGATCGAATTTAAGCTCGAGACGAGTCCAGAGAGATGACTGAGCGTGTGTGTGCTGTGATGGGAAATCAGACTCTTTAAAATTCAAATAGGTGTTTTGTTGTCATATTACCTACATCAGCTTTTACATGCGGTAGACTGTTTAGACTGAAACATAACAATTTTAAAAGCATATTAAAAACTACATTGATGTATGTGCGAGGAAAAACACAGCTGACACCCAACTGGAAAATACTCCCTGCAGCACTGCTGTTAACTTGGTTTTACTGTACATCTCAATCCCCTAAATGAGTTGCGTTATCAGCCGTACCACCATGAGTCACTGCTCTCATGGGTTGCTCTGCCGTGATCAAGTAAAGTTCATAAACTTAATTTCACCTTGCATCTCGGGGACGGTTATAGCCGAGAGAAACATGCGGAGCCTTTGAAATGAGCTGGTGAAATGACACTTTCACTTAAGCCTGGAGGGCAGACCGCCTGCCTCACTGTCTTCTACTACGCACGCTGTACGTGGGCATGTTACGTCCCTTATAGTGATGTCTTCCTATGGAACGTCTACGATCGCTATCCGCCGCTAAACACGTTCCTGTAATGACCGACTTGCTCACTTTCAGCTGTCATTAATAAGGAGTAGAGGAGACGTGCTGGGATGCACTTTCAAACGGAGGACTGCATCCAGCCTCCAGTAAAAGACGAGTGCTGCCCATAGTGGGAGGAAAACGACACAAAGACTAAGCTGCTGCAGCAGCAGGAACAGCAGCAGCAGCCGCCGCCAAGGCGAGAGCATTTAAAGCAAAGAGGAAGCATGCATCTCTCTGGTGATTACTTAACATCTGATGTAGCACCAGTACACAGATGTAGGCTGGCTTAAATCCATTGCCACAGGGCCAAGGGAGAGACAAAAGCAACACAGTCTGGAGGGGATAGGGTTTTATGTAGAGCTGAAATTGAAATCAGAGCATCATTCCTGAGAAATGACTTGAAGGCTTTGAATAACATTAAAAAGGGCCTAATTTCTTCCCCAACTGAATTTCAAGTCAGTTTTCCCATCCCCAACTCAAGCTTTCAGTGGTTAAAAATCAAAATACTTCAACTGCCTCATTTCTAATTGCCTGCTGATTAGATGCGACTGAGAGGCTCAACTGAACATTAATCCATACTTCAACCTCTATAATCAAATGGATGCCTCATACATAATGCCTGCAATGACGAAAACTGCTCCTCAACACAAGGGATCAATCCCCTTTTCTGCCTTAGTTGAATTAAAAAACAAACTTGCAAAGGTGACCAAACGTGACTGAAACTGAACTGTGACACATACGGCATGAGTCTGTAACAAACAGATAAAGTTGTAATGGACACGCTGAAACTTCAGGAACGCCTTCAAGGCAGCATTGGAACAACAGTGCATGAATTTCTATGTATTATGGCTGTTATATATTTACCTAAAGAAGAAATGTGCCTTCCTTAGGTGTCCCATTTGACAAGTATCTGTTGCCAACCAGAGAGTGAAGAACTCAGTCTTTCCAGCTGGCTGCATTTGTATTTCTTTAATAAAAAGGCAATTTGTTCTTACATGGCTAATTACTCCTAATCAGATCACCACTGATGCTAAGAGCCTTTGGAACGGTGCCGTAAACACACCCCATCAACACACTTTGTTTCACTAAAGAAGTGTCACGCTTAATCCAGACGAACAAAACACAAGTGAAACTTGTGTATTTCTGCACTCCACATTACTTGGTTCTTTTTGTGAAAAGGTGTGTGCTCAAAATGAACATGACACATGCACGTTCTCACAGCTGTGAACAACCTCTCCACACTCGAATATGAGATGCACATGACGGACATAAACACAGATCCTGCAGCCATTTTTATTCAACTCAACAGCTGGGAGTGTCATGAACAGGATAGCTGCATAAGGCAGAGGACAAATAAACAACCCACTTACAATTACGACACCACAGCAAGCCAACATCCCTTAGAGAAACAGATTAGAATTGCAAACAATGATACTGCTGCTTCTAAAAGGTTACTATTAAAACAAAAAGAGAAAAAAATAAACACTAATCCTTGTGTCCGTGATAGCAAATATCTGATTTCAAATACATCTGAGATTGAGATTTGGCCTTGAAAAAGCAAGAGAGAGTGTGACATGGCTCATTTAATTGGCTGCGGATGGACATGCAAATTTGCACTTTCCAATACATGGATGATAAACAGTTTACTGATTTCCATCATTATAAATTTCTGGGGTTCAACTACATTTTTGCAGTTGGGTTAGGGTTTCTTGCAGTACAGGACCATTTATAGCCCTGAAAATGAAGGGCATAGAAAGTAGCATACGCAAGTTATTTCAGCTACACACCTCAGTGTAGGCAAGATATCAAAATAGTCTAGATAGACATACATTAGAATTTCCAGACATATTGAAACGTTCGTAATGTTGTTGGAAGAAAATCTGAAGTTGACTGAATCCTCAGCTATTTCAAAGCCTTGTAAACACCGAACCAACAAAAATCTAAGTCAACATTAAAGGTCAAGTAGTCTGCCTGGACTTGTATCTTCTTTTCAGCTTTAATGTACATTTGCAAACCATCCGTGCCTATAAAGTAATAAGGCATACATACAGCACTTCATGGGAAGAGGGGGTTTGCATTTACCATTTTTATTTACTGTGTTTATAGGTCACCTAAAAGATCAAGACTCAATCTTAAAGTGCTACTCTTTACATCATCCAGAGGTCTGCAGCAAATTGTTTTCTTATCAAAAAAGGTTCAGTTGTGCTCCTTGCTAAATCCAAATCTACATCTCTACTGCCCCACTTTACAGGGGGCATGCAGTATTGCCTCAGGGGCAGGCTGATTTCAAACAGCTTGTTTTATCTAGTCCCGTGCGCTTAATTACTTGGGAGTGCTACGTTCAAACTTGCTCCTCTAAATACGCAACCTATCAAGCATGTTCAGTCACCCGAGCAGACTGTGTCCAACACCGATTCTCAACGAGGATCACTTGTCAATTCAGCTCAACCCATTTCACACATTAACAATCAAATGCATTTACTTGTATGCATGGCTAAACAAGGGCAGTTATTCCATGCACGACTACACATTTGACAAGTTTCATCATCGCTACATCGCAGCAGTCTAAATTTGGAAAATACATTAC
>JBCAUF010000092.1:12642492-12653488 GCA_038406115.1 Haemulon aurolineatum
TTGGTCTTATCAATGACTCATAACTCATCTACAAAGCATTTGTCAATGGATAAAGCCATTAATTACAACTTAAAACCCATTTATTATAAGTGCCTTATCAGAAAATAGTATAAAATGATATTCTTATAATGAAGTAACAATTAAAGGTTACGGTGAAATAAGAAACTCTCAAGACTCCTTATTAGCATATTGGCTGTCAAAAGTGAGCATGTATGAAAAGAAACCAGCGAATTCGAAGTTTAATCTCAAAGACAATGACAGTTTCACCTTGTCAGGAACTTTTTCTGTGCAAAGAAGACCTTTGGATGTATGCTACTGTCAAGCAGCTGGCATAAATTGCCTTAGCTTTAGCACTTTGAGATGATCAATTCCACCAAAACATGCATCATCATGACACACCGCTGTGTTGCTGCGGCGGTCGAGATCAATTCATCAGCAGATATCTGAGCGTTACGAGACTATTTTATTGTGTAAAAAAAAAAGAAGAAGAAAGAAGCAATGCTGGATCAGGCCAAAGACCCGTTGTGCTGGTAATGAACAAGTGTTGCGTTTCTGCTAATGAAGAAAAGTTAGCGAAGAGAGCATGGATCACTGTCACCCACCCGTCATCGTACCATTCCCGGCACTCAGCCCCCGTCAGCCCCCGCCCCCCCGCCCCTCAGACAATCATTGACACGGACCACGTAGCCAAGCAGCAATCCTGTGGCTCGGATGAATAATTCAACCATAACCAATAAGCCAATGTTCCAGCGCTCAGCCTGTGACACAAAAACGATAGCATCCCCACTTATGTCCGTTGAAATTACAGAGATTAATAAGAGCGCACAAACGTCGGCGTGCTGACAAACAACAACCGCCATGTTTGATTTGCATGGGTTCGGGGGAGGAATCTATTTACGAGCTGCTTTGATGTGGCACACGACGGGCAGAGAAATCTGACACACTGTCCCCTCAAAATGTGGGTTCGGCTGATCTGATTTAACTAATTGAGGATACAATATAGTCTCTCACAGCCATGCATCAGCCAGAGACAGAAAATACTCGAGCCGCGGGGAAAATGTTTGCAGCATCCTAAAGGGAAAGGTAGCCCAGTTAGCAATAATTTTTATATTACATTAAAATATGACAGCTACAATAAGTCTTTAGTTGAATAACACAATTTTGACATGATGATGGTGGTGGATGAAAAGTCAGGGGATCATAAAACTAAATTCCAATTAATCCTGAGATAAACATGACCACATCAATCGTCGAGATATTTCAGACTCAAAGTGGCTGACCACGCCACTCACTGTGCCAAAAATGCCAAACATTCACTCGCTCCAGCTCCTCAAATGTCAGGATTTGCTTATTTTCTCTGGTTTGTGTAATTATAAATTGAATATCTTTGGGTTTTTTAGACTGTTGGTCAGAAAAAAACAAGCAATCTGAAAACATCACCTTGAGCTCTGGGGGGGACGGCGATGAGTAGTTTTCACTAGTTTCTGGCATTTCATGGACCAAGCGGTTCATCCATCAATCAAACAAATAGCGGACCTAAGTCAGTAATGAAAAGAAAAAAAAAATCATCACATGTATGTTGTCTCTCTCACTTCATTTCTCGCTGTCTTTCACACGCGTGCGACGAACATCGCTGATCGTCAACTGTGATGACACCACAGCCGCCCACGGGAGACCGCTACTACAGCCCTTCTTCATCCTCCGCTTGTTTGACAGGCAGCGCGGCGGCTTGCTGGTTCGCCCTGCCGCCTCACAGCGAGGAGACGGCGCCGGGGCTTTTGAACCCGAGCAAGGTCGGCAAAAAAAACCGGGCCTATCTGCGCGGAGGTCTCATGTTCTCCACGTGTCCACCCCCGAGGACATGCATGTTATGTCTTTGCCCTTGACCAAGACGCCGGCTTCACACAGCTATGGCTGCTCCCCTGGCACTGCCCTGTGGCTGCTCCTTTGCTCCTACGTTGCTGGGAAGGGTCAAATGCACAGGACGAATTTCCCCACAGGGGCTAATAGCAGTGTAATTCAAAACCTATAACTGAGCAGCGATAACTGACACGCCAAAAGCCTAAAGAGCAATGCAAACAGATATTAAAAAGGTGACAGAACCTGCAAAATGCATAATATAGCAAAGTTTTCTCAAGGGACACTCCGGGGTTTGTGTATTTGTGTCCATCTGAGAAGTGAAGCGCTTTTAAAGTTCAGGCTAAAGCGGAATACAGACACAAGATGGACGCCTTAACGGTAATGGTAGCTGACAGTGTGATTAGCCACTGACAGCACCATTAGCTTGGAAAGTCACCCACTTTAAGGGCCGTCCTCGCCTTGCTTTCTTTTCTCTCCCCGTGGCGCATCTGAGGCACCTGAAATCAAACATTTTCCACGCCGCGGTGCCGAGGCGTCGACGGCAGCGACGCCGAAAGGTGCTCAAGGCATGGCAATTTCGGATATCTCTGCCGTTATTGATACGCGTGAGCGAGCCACATGCAAAAACGACGAGCAACTCGAGGACCGTAGTGCTGCGGTGCAACCGACACACTCAGAGCAGCCAGACACTACAGCTATGGATCAATATTGCTTTCTCTTGACGGGGAGTGATTGATCACAGACCGACGTGAGATTTCAAGATGAAAACAGCAGGTGTCTTCTCTGGAGGAGGATGTCGAGTAACAGAGCGGTGCACCCGCTGATGAAACCGACAGGCCGGCAAAGACATAGAAACCAGAGCCTTCTCTCGCCCACGCACCTTACGTGACTGGAGAGACTCAATTGAAGAGCCCGAGACTGAGCTCTCGCCGCTGCTGCTGCCTTGGAAGTCTGCTCCACTGGCCGCCCGCTGTTTTGAAATTATTTTCAATTGAGGTTTTTTTTTTTTGGTGTTGTGTCAGTTGCAAGACGACATGCCCTGACCAGTGTTAAAGCGAGGCTCTTTTTCAGCGATTATGTGACTAGAGAATGCCTGTTTTGATTTGTTTTCGGAGGTTGTCTCAGGATCAAATTGATGTTTGCGTGCCAAGGATGTTCGCGCTTTACAAACTGGAACATTACGAACACGACGGACACGCTGAACGAGGACACTTTGACATTCACAAATTGACTAATCCCAATTTATTCTTTAAGAGGAGCCAAATGTGTCCCTGCTTTCTTCTGCTCTTTTTCACCTCCCCCTGCTTATGGATTGCGCTCAGTCAAAATAATATACCTCTTTCTGCCCCTTTAAGTAGCCTAATGCGTCATTCACATCAGTCACAAAAAGCTGCCTTAAAAGTCCCTTTAGTGTTTTACCAATAGACGGACTTAACGTAGCACCCTGTTATCACAGCAACCAGCACCGATAAGCCAGGCTTTTATCGCAAAGCAGATGTTTAAAAGGGACAAAGCATGTAAAATTTCATACGCCGCACATTCATCTCCCCTATTGTCCAACTGTCTGCGCCACCTTGATTATATATCTAAAGAAATTACAATGCAAGGAGCGTTCGGAGCATGAGGCATCCATTCGGGATTGATTATACGGATATCACATCCCATCAAGGACATCAGTGGGGTCCTGGCAGGCTTAAGTAATTCAGCCGCATGTTCAGGCATGTTTAGGCAGGCTTTTGATACTTCAAAAAGGTTGAAATGTTGGAGATAACATCTCTTGACATCTATTCATGTGGTGGTCTGTGAAAGGCAACGTGTCGCAGGCTTTGTAAAGGGCAGTGGCGGCCACGGAGAGGCACAGGCATGTTTGAATCATGACATTTCATGACAATTCATGACAAAAGGGACAACTTCGGTGGATGTGTGTGCTGGACTTTCGCTCGTGCTGTCACATACGGACCTTTTTTAAAGTTGAAATGCGTTGTGGTGGGGAAAAGAACAACTCGTGCTGTATGCGAGCGTGAGCGATATTCTCTTTTGATGAATAATTCAATGTCTTTGCTAACATGTGTCATGAAAGCCCAATTTACACCAATATAAAGATGAGACTGACAACACTGTCTTTGGTTTCCCGGGTTACATGCAAATCAGGGTCAGGTGAGAATAACTGCTGCACTAATGGAGCCTCGGTGCAACATTCAGAGTTTAGCTAACGCTAACTAGCAGCTATCCGTACAAAACATGCGAATGAACCGTATTTATAATCGACAAGCGCGACAGATTTTCACTTTGTCCCCTTCGGTGGTTGAACAAATCATATAAACGCCAAAGTAGCTCAGTGCACCTTGTACTTGACTGTATGTGTAGAAAACGCTTGGAGCCATTTTTCCTCCGCTAATGTCAATGTCATTTTAATGTAACTTGAGCTGCTGTTCATCACAGTGACAGAGGAGACAGACATGGATGTATTAACAAAATCAGACCGCGAGTGGCTATTTCCACTGACTGCTTACGGGTGTAGTTACACCGCGGGATATAATGTATGCTTCGCGGGGAGAAAGATGCATTACCCATCTACAATATCTGGCTAGAATGCGTCTGAAGGTCGCTTGAGCAATTGGATCAATCAGATAGCTGTCTGATCAGCCAAAGATGCATGAAGTGACAAAGTGTAAATGGGGTCAAAGATGTAATGCTGAAGTGATGAAGCTCTCTCACACAGCCGCAGTACTTAAAGTATGACGGGGGCAAAGGAGGAGGCGGCGTTATAATAGAGCAACAAAGTCAGGGTGGATAGTTAGGTCAACAAAACATCGCATTTGAACAGAGTTTGTTTTCCAGTTGATGTTGTCCTGCTGATCTGGGAGTTCAGATCAGAAAAAGCTTGATTGCGTCATCCAGTCGGCATGACAGACAATGTTATTTGTTGTTTCATTTGGACGGCTCGATTGTCATAAATGCACTTGAGAAAAACAGATAACTAAACCATTTGTTTTTAAGTGCCGCTTTTCACACAAACCACCTATTCACAGTTAAAGAACAATCTAACAAAGCCTTGAAAGTCAACACATCGTAAGCCTCTCATCCTTTGCATAAGCAGCCGCCTCGAGCGATGCCGCCATATATTTTGTGGTGGACTCGTGGATGGATTACCATGAAATTCAGTGCAGACATTCATGTGCCCCTCAGGAAGAACAGCACAAACATTGGTGATCCTTTTACTTTTCATGGAGCAACAACATCAGCTCAAAATGTTAATTTGTCCAATACCTTGCATTTGTATTTAAACGCCAGCCTGGTGACACATTAAACTAAGATGATGAATAAGTTAAACATCTGTATGGGACACAAAATAATTATTTATTCTTTTAATCATCCACTGACCTCTAAGATTTATCTTATAACCAACTAGGGGGTCATTGATTTACTGTACAGTACTACATTTTAAGCCATCTCAATTAAAGAGACAAAAAAGCTTTAGGACATGCAGACAAGCTTAAAGCATCAATATATCCATATAATTTAAGCTTAAAGAGCCTCCAAACAGTGACTAGCACCATTGGCTAATCCTCTCTAATGATTAAAAATGTGTTCGCTGTATCATAATTCTTCTGCGTCCTCTCATTTGGAGGTTTTTCACATCCATTATCTCAACTTAGCCCGACCAGAGGTCAACATAAACAACCTGCAGAGAGTCCAGAGGATCTAATACATTACTGGAGCATGGACTCAGGTTGAAGCAGTTTAGTCGGAGATGAGTTCCCACATTGAGATGGTCTCCTCCTCCTCCTCCTCCACAGACAGGCGGGGTCAAGGTTGGGAGGTAATCCAATAAAGCTGATTCACTGCACCGCTGTAATATGGGGGTCACAGTGTTCTCAGACGCTGGGAGGGGAAGGAAAACTGGTAATTGTCCTTGAGAAACACCACCGGAAAGTAGAGTAGAGTAATACGCATCAAGCCGGTCATGAGTTATATTGACGACATTATTACAGAGCGGCAATTAAAGCTCAAAACTTTGCTGACTCTAATCTTTTGAGACATTTAAGTCTTTGGCTTGTTGATGATGTGACTTTCCAAACGAGTGAATGGAGAACAACGCTAAGATGCATGGCAGCGCCCTCCCCAACGCTGAGCGACTGGCCTTGAGGGTGCCAATCGCTCTGTTATGGAAATTGCATTGGCTACTTGTCAATGGTGATGTCTTGGGAGGCCGGGCCACCTAATTGGTTTAAAAAGTATTGTGCCAGCGGGGAGAGCATATCAATGCTTGATATCGAGACCCAACTGGAAGATTTAAAGAGCAAGGCCCCAAGAGAGGAGACTGAGTGAGCTGACATAGGAGGAGAGCATGTGTAGACATGAAACCATTTTTGTGCTCATTGCTGCAACTGGCCTAAATGGGAAGGAAAGCATTGCAGTGAACAGACGACGTAAACAATGCATAACCACAGTCTATCAGTCTGCAAATTTCCCTGCTCTGAGGCTCTGAGCAATTGTGGATAATGATCACTCATGAGTGCACAGTTCTTAAAGGACCCCAGCACTATATTTTTTAAACTATAAAAGGTCACATCTCTCTATCTCAGTTTGCTTATCTACCTCCTCGTTTTGCTTTTAAATCTTCGTAATTGTTTTTTGTTCTGTCCCACTGCTTCTCCACCCAGAAGATACAGTAATATCTAAACTAAAGAGAAATTGATTCTACTGCCCTTTCTCCGGATAATTTATATGTTGGTCTCGGCTAATCTTCGGTAAATTGCGGTCCAAACTTGTAAAGGTCACGGATCCCGGTACCTTTACGAGGAGCGCCACGCGAGAGCCGCTGTCTGTCCGAGCTCATCAGTGCTTAGGGTTGGCACGGGGGAGGTGACAGACAGCATGGGGGTCGATCAATGTGCCGACAGCTATTAGGTAAGTGGGGCTGAAAGGGCAAGTGTGTTTAAGTAAGCCGCCAGGGAAAGCATGGTTTCCATCACCAAAATTGAACATCAGCATTGAGATTAGCGTGTGATGGTGTGTTTACAGCCACAATGTACATTTTGACAACTCAAAATTGGCAGTTGAATCAGATTGGGCCATGACAGCCCCCCAATGCACCCATATCAATCTCTGGTCATTTGACTATATACAAATCTGTGTGTCACTCAAAAGAGTTAATAATATTGCTTCCATACAGGCCATAAAGTCTGGTGTTACCGAGCTCCCTCTTTCTGACTGGAAGCTAGTTAGCTTAGCTTGCTAGCTGACGTGTTGTGATGTTCTTGCATGAGCATTCATAGGCAGCGCTATAACTTTTTCCACTCAGTAGTACACCAAGGAACGCCAGCTCTTTCTCAAATGTCAACTGTTGCCTCAGGCAATGCCCACCCTGAGGCCCGAAGCTTAAACAGTGTATCCCCTAAATGTCCAAAAAAGGTTTCTATCCTCTTTTGACCAATGTAAAAGTGTGTGCAATATCTGCAGTATCCTTACAGTTCACAATATATTTTGTGAACACAAAAAGTGAAGAGAAGACAAACACAAATTTTAAAAAGGGGACTTTGTGTTTGCACAGTGTGGTTTGTTTTCCAAGCAGTCTCAACATACCCATCATCTCGCTGGCCAAATGCAGCTTTTAGGCGCTGTATAATTTTCTTTGAGACCAGCCCATTTCTCAGCACCACAGGCCCATCTTTGGCATCCGCAAGCCCAAAGCACTATTTCCAAATTTTTAAAAAGGTCACAAAGATGTAGAGGAAAGGGCAGTCATGCCTCCCTCTCATCACCCTGTCACTGATGTGTGTCCACTAGGAACGGTAAAGGACAGGAGGGCCTGTGGCAGCTTTTGATTGTGCAATGACCCCCATAAGGGATCCGTGTGTGTAAACTAATGCAGTCGATAGGAAATCCAAGACAAATGGCAAATTCAACAACCAACTAAGGCAGCTTTTGCTTTTATTTGCACACATAATACCTTTTAAATAGGTGGCAATAATTGCTAAATAATAAATAATGGACTCAGGACAATTGATTCCCACTATGGATGGCGTGAGTGAGACCCTGAGTTAGGGCACTTGGGAGGTGAAAAGGCTTTTGCATCACTAAATGAAAACAGATGAGATGCGTGGAAGAGTTGTAATTGGGAAGTATGAGGAGCATCGGGAAAGAAACTATTCAAGGTCTGAAGAGCATGAAATAAACTGAGATTCATCACAAGGTCTCTTCCAGAGATGCATTGCTTTTGCTTTTTATAGCAAATCAAAACACTGTTAGAAAAATAAATAATGGACTGGGTGCTCAACCTGGAGCAAGCTTTCATTTAACAACAGGCAGCAGGAGGTGAAATTACTCACTCAAATGAAAAACAGGTCTTAAAGACAGGCTATGTTAGATGTAAACATACTGCATAGGACTTACGTCGATGTTATACCTAGAGCACCAACAATATGCAACTGAACTTGAATTATTACACATATCTGGAGATATTAGTACATATTAGATATGATATTGACAATAGCTGTCAGTGGTTTCATAAGTGAGTCAAATGACACGTATTAGAATCAATAGTTATATTAATAATGAATATACTGGTGTGATGCTCAAAATAATCCTTTGAATTCTACAGCAGCATGATGAACTGTCATTTTCAAAAACAAAAGATCAAACTTGCAAATATACATAGCTATGAAGCTAGTTAAACGACTGAGGACAGCAGTTCATCCAACATGTAAAACAGTATAATCTGATAATAATAGCAAATATCCATTGCCATGAGATAGTAAATGTGTTGTTAAGCAGCTATCAATTCAGTGTTTTCTGAGGTACAAAAGACGAATAATACATAATGTGTAAAATTTGATACTGCTCTGCTGTGCAAAAAAAATGTAGTTGTGGTAGTGCTCATGTAAAAGTGAGGTAAATACACTGCAACCCACGAATGGAAAATTGGGGTAATAACACAAGAACTTCTTTAAAAATTGTCTTTGAAAGTAAACAGACTATGGGACTATAGGTTAACCTGCATTTATTGTTCACTTATTACTGATTAATTTGGTTTCAATGCTCAATTTAAGCCTGTGACCTCTTTCAGAAGATCTTTTTTCAAAATTGTACCCATGTGTTTCAAATGCAATATCTGCATAACATCTAAAACACAGCAGATGTATTAACAGCTTTGCCATTTCCTCTTCTAAATTTTACTTTAAATATATCTGAAACACAGAAGTTGCTCCCAACTTTTTTCGCACATTTGGCGAGGACAGATACATCCATCATCAGCGCTGTGCAAAGATCATTAAAATAATGAAAGGAGACAAAGTCAAACTCCACAATATAAACTATTGAGATGATCATCACATAATTCCCTGAAATGTCCTGACATGCCATGTGTTCATTTCCAACCTCATACCTCCTCATGACCTCGCCTCTATTTATGGTAAATATGATCTGATCTGATCTGACTGATTCACAGCAGTGGCAATCTCGCAGTTAGTAGTGTCAGTTATTTCCAAAACACAGGGGACCGGGGCTGCCAGCTTTCACTTCAATCTGATAATTGGCCTGCCCCAAAGATCTGCAATTACAGCACATCATAATTAGTAGCCTGCTTTCCGGAAATGATTCAACTTTTGTCCTTACACAGGTTTTTTTTTCCTTGGTCTACAATTAAAGCTGCCACCTGAGGAAATGCAAACGCACAATTACAACAGACATAAAGAATGGGTCATCACGGGTCAGTGTAATTTCAATAGTCATCACAGGTGATGGGTAATATCGTAAAGACTGTCCCGTCGAGTTAGGCTGGCTGTCACAACGTGGGACCAATATATGACAGTGATGTTATAGGACAGCACTATGAGAGCGCCAAACCCGAACTCTGTGTTAACAGAGTGCCAGCCTTCTTAAGATTCTGGCTTTGAACAAACCCACACCGAGGCTTGGCACAGAGCTTGGTTATGGCTCATGAAAAGGTGAGGCGAATGCTAACTGCAGTTCTGTGTCTGGACACAAGCTCTGGCATGAAAGTTGTGCTACATGAACAGTAAAAATATTGCCTGCACTGACACCAAATATTGGCACCGACTATAGGTTTCAAGGTGTGGGATCGTCCAATATGGACATAAAAACCTTGAAATACTGGACTGAATCATTTAGTTAAGACTAATCACGCTTTCTGAGCTTTTTATTTTACAGTTGCATTTTGGGAATCACCATTATAACCTCAAGTTAGAAGCAGGGCATCATGATTAATTCATCTGTTGCCTCAAATGAGCTACTTTTATTATTCCACAGTATCAAGCTTTTCTCATACTCGGAGATTAAATTAACCTCCAATTCACTTAAAAGTTGAGAGTGGTATAAAAACTGAGCAGTGATTTAAAGCAAACACAACGCAGATACGGTAATTAAAATGGTAAGTCAATTCAGAATTCACAGCAGAATTTACAGCACGGCAGACTCTAAGAGGATTGGGAGCCGAGGAAAATGAACAGATTTGGACACAACTCATGTCTCATGTGACATCTGGTGGGACACACAAGTACAGTTGCATGAATCACGTTGCTGAAGCTGTTTATGCAATGCAGGGCAGATGAAGCACATACGCAAAGTGGAAAATTGGCCCTGGACATTAGGTAACCGTCTATTTTTGCTGCCTTATTCTGCTTTACAGTATAGTGGCACTGTGACTGTGGTGAACCGTTTTCATGATTCTGCTCAGAAACGTCGACAACACAAGCGTCCATGCTGCAAACCGTGACACGGTGCAAAAAAAACAAAAGGCACATCATCGCGTTTCACTTTGAACAGGCCGCTGTTGATCGAGTGTTTTCTACTAAATGCATCAATCAATCACGCATTAGCATTAGTCAAGGACGCGCTCGCACCCTCCCCTCGCCTCGCAAGAAAATAGGTTGCAGCTGCCTAAGTGGCCAAATCGCACGGAGGGCGAGCGAAACTGGGCGGAGTCGCCTTCCAGCGTCACCAGCCGGTAATGTTGGACATTAATGCCCTGTCATGCTGAGAAGCAAAGTAATTCAACATAAGTGATGAAGCCGAGGACGAGCGATGATCTTCGAAATGAGGTGAGTTTGTGTGTTCGTCGGGTTGAGCGACGGGTGTCGAGCACATCATTTATTCAATGACTCACCTGTTC
>JBCAUF010000092.1:12827180-12843201 GCA_038406115.1 Haemulon aurolineatum
TGTATGTACAGTAGCACTGCTTATTTTTTTGCTTACTTTTTTTTAAAACAGTGAAACTTGCTTCTCACATGCCGCCTTTGTTTTACACCTACCTACCTACACACACACTTCTGTGTACCACTTCTGCAATCAAGTTTCACCAAAGGCTGCCCACCTGCCCACAGTCCACTCTGCGTGAGTTATCGCCTCATGCCCCCAAATGAGTTTCGTGTGCTGACTCAAAGTTCTTGAAATTGCTTGTTGTTTAAAGGCTGTTTTGGTTTTATTTGCAAACTGTTGCCACATAACAATTTGTCAAAATGAAAACTGAAAGCTATGACTGACTGTGCATTATCACAGGACCACCTCCTGTATGCTCGCTTGCACCTTTGGGGAACTAAAGGGTATCAGACACCAGAAATCCCTCACTCCTTTCCTCCCGTCATCTGGGCCGAACTACCACAGACAAATTCTCAGCCATCCTAAGATTCGGAGAGGAACGACAATATTGGCAGATTTAGGTGGGGTTAGGAATGAGACATTCAAATTCAACCCCTTAAAATGCAGGCACAAGCCGCAAAGCCCGAGTCAACAGGCAAAGCCATCTCTAATGAAATGACGCTGGAGTGGAGACGGCAGCTTCTCCATCTCTTCTCTCTCAAGCTTCGGTTTCCCCCTCGTCATTGGGAGGCAGCGGCGCAAACCAGTTAGCTCCAAATGAGACACTGCTTTGTCTCTTTACCGTGATTGGTTCAGTCAGCAGGTGGCGGCTGGTAGGCAGGCGTTCGGGCGGGGGGGGGGGGGACCCTAACTCGCCCCATCGATCCCGACCTGGATGAGGCCTCTTCGGGTCAGACAGCGCAACACTTGCCCCAGCTGCATTTGGCCATGTATGTTGTTAAAGTAATGGCCTATAAAGGATTGGTATTGACTTCTGGAGGATGAGACGCTCAAACCTCCTGAGGCCCGTTGATGTGAGCAGACAAGGTGAGGGCCCCTTTGTAGTGTCTGTACCGGCGGCAGACGCAATAGGTCCTAAAAGATGCAACAAGGTTAAAGGTTGGCATAGACAGCCAAAGGACACACTATGGGTGTATTTTCGCAGAGTTTTTAGCGGCGACGGGGAACGAGCTGATTCATTCTCACCGGCCAATTCAGTGCATTTTCAGCGGAGTCAATTTTGGGCCCACTTTCATGCATGCACGGTGGCTCACAAAAGGGAGGCGGCACAAAAGGCTGATTTACATTTTGCAATGCAACGCAAATTCCTTGTTAGTAAGTACCTTTACTTTTTCAAATCAAAATGATGCTGACTGGGACTTTCAGACTGCCAGCCAAAAGCTTCCATGACATGCATTTTTTATTGTACTGTTGTGTCACTGATTTATTTTCTATTTTTCCAACATCTCAGACCGTTCTATTCCTCTCTTGCTGCAGTTTATCCCACAGTGACACACACACACACACACACACACACACATAGAAAGCGTAGGCATTTTATTTACCAAAGAGGCCAAAAGGGTGCAGGCAGCCAGGAGCAGCCCTCCCGGGTGGTTTAGGCGGGATTTGACTGTCCTGCTTAAGGGACCTCAGGCAAAAACTGACTCAATGCAGGCCACGCGAGGGCATGCGACCTGAAAGTCACCTCCGTCCGACCGAGGCGACGGGCTAAGGTGTGAGAGACTAACCTGAGGTGGAGGGAGCCCCCCCGCGCCCGGCGGACAGTCGGGCAACATGGTTGTCCGCTGGGGCGTGCTGCACTGACAGGACGGGGAGGGATTAGACATGCTCCAGTTCCCGTTGAGGAAGATGTCGGTGACGGACTGATCCACGGGCGGGGTGTGCCAATCAGAGCCGCTCGGAGAACACGGTAAATTCCTAAGAGAAAACAACGGGGGGAAATATGAGTGTTTAATTGGTAATAATTGCCTCCAGCCAACCGCATCCGCTGAAAAACATAGGAACCGTAGAAGAAAAGTTTCTTTCACTAAATATTGTCTATGAACCTCATCCAGCAGACAGTCTTTGCAGAAGCTGTCTTGAACTCATCCATAATTAAATTAACCATTGCACATTGAGCACAGATTCCAGGATGTACCTTCTGTCACCACCCTTGTTGGAGCCGCAGACAGTAAGGTGTTGAAAGGATTAGGCAGCAGTGACAGATTGTTGATTGGTCCGTCTGTGACTTCCTGAGCTCTGCTGGCCTTTTGTTACCTGATCACACCACTGACTCAAACCCTCGACCCATTGTTTACTCTGATGATTTAGTATAAAACCCTGTTTTCGAAGTCGATCAGCAGACAGAACTCTGCCGCCTTGCTGCGAACTTCTGTCTCCACTGAATAAACTCACTTCAACCAGCCACAATCTTGAACCTGAAGGAACTTTTCCTTCCACAGAACAATATGCTCTGTTACCTTAACCATAATTGGAACTGTGAAAAAAAGCTTGTGATAAGTCAGGAGAGCAGTAAAGTTTCATAACCAGTGAAGTTGGATTAAACTGAGATCTTTAAAGTATTTTAGACCCACTTCAAATAAACAGCATGAGTTGGAGTCATACATTTTTGAAAGGTGTGTGGTCTATGTTTGAAGTTGAGCACAGTCGGTTGCTCACGGCATTTTTGATGCACAAGCACCTGTGATCGACTGCATGTGAGCACAAAATTCATAAGTATTCATTCTTGAAGCGATTCTGATCAGGATGGTCATTTTGATTTCCAAACATGCACATGCCACTCCTTTCAAATGCCCAGGTGCACTTGGCTTTTTTACAGCTCGTTTTATCTCTGCAGCAGGGCACACGCTCAGACATGCATGACTCCATGTTTGCATATGTCCACACGCAGGTGCGTGGCCACCCTCCACACATGAACAGCTTGCACAGCTCAGCACTTTAAAAGCACCATATGGCTTGAACGCGTGTGCACACACTATTCTATTGGCTTCTTGTGTACTCAAAAGCACTTACTGTATCGGGTCTCCAGGCATGCAGCGGGTCCCAAAGCCGGGTGCGTTCACCAGGCTGTCCACCACTTGAGACACCTCCGTATTTTCTGGCAAGTCATTGCTGCAAATATTAGGAATATAATCAATACAAATACACATTTAAGCATTTAGGTACGCAGCGTGATTTTCAATTTAATTTCCCATGTTAGGTCCACATTTCACTTAATTCCAAGGCCTCATTGGTGGACCTAAAATAAAATACAACTGTCAATCCTTGAAAAAAAGAAAAATTAAGTAATGTCTTTAATGTCTGTCTAAAGTGACATGAAGTGTGGCCAATCAAAAGTACAGGAGCACCGACTGCTGCTCAACACTGAAGGACAACTGGACATATTCACATTAGACTTAGCCATGTAGACATTCAAAACCAAATACCAATCAGGGTCTTGGTGGTCATCACCAATGATCTACTTTATGGTCAATCCACTGGATGATAGAACAGCATGATGAAGTCTTAAACAGTTCAATCTATTTGCAGAATGACCTGTGCAGCCTAGACAATAATGAAATTGCTTGATATGTGCAACCAGATCTCACCTTTTCTCAAAAGAGCAGACTGCCACCAGTCAGTAAGAGTTGAGTTTAGTTGAGTAAGGTAAGCAAAGCAAAGTTGAGTCTGACTTCAACCTTGATTGTTGGTTTACTGGTGTGACAATGAACAACAAAGAGATTTCGATAGAAGAAACCCTGAATTCACTTCAGTCAGTGATACTGTTAGTGTGATAGAGACAAAAACCTCTGAAATCTGTTTGGAATACAACAGATTGTCACAAGTGGTTAAGATTTCATAGATCTTATGATCTGTCTCCTGTCACAGCTGATGAAGATTTTACAAGTCGTCTAATCTGTCTTCCACGTTGGCAAAGCACAGGAGTTTAGATGATCATTAATCTTAAATGTATCTTGACATCCAAGAGAGCGAGAAAGGAAATGAGACGTGTATGCGCGGCGATCGGACGTGCTGCATCTCAAGCAAAAGCTCGAAATCAATGCCGCATGCCACTGGGGTTATCTTAATCACGAGTGTGGGAGTTTTCCGTCTCCTCCCAAAACAAAAACTTGACTATACCAATGTGCACAGTTTCTCTGTAGTTTGAGTCCTGCTCTCTCCTGATGTGCATTGTCTTATGCAAGCACATAGCCTTTCATTATCATCCGAGTGTCCTGTGCATATCTAAGCCCTACGTCTCAGTTAAACAATCTTCCCATTCCAATTTCATTCTCATTACTAACCACACACACTCTGCCCTTTATC
Organism: Haemulon aurolineatum; assembly: GCA_038406115.1. Classification (NCBI taxonomy): domain Eukaryota; kingdom Metazoa; phylum Chordata; class Actinopteri; order Lutjaniformes; family Haemulidae; genus Haemulon; species Haemulon aurolineatum. Next base: position 12,831,426 of record JBCAUF010000092.1, read on the forward strand.
TTGAGGGTGCCGGGGGAGTTAAAACACAGTGTTTCATAAAGACCATCGTGATGGCTTGCTGCCAGCAGTGGCCACAGCCCAGCCAACCATTTGGATTAATACAGTGTTCATTGTCTCATTTAGAGGCGTCTCCATGAAGGTCATACGGTCATTTCCTTGACCACCAGCGAGCGCGACTGAAGTGGTCCGATTGTAAAAAAGGATTATGTGCAGCCATCTGTTTTGCAATTAACAATGGCTGGGTTAGCACGTTATTCAAGGTAATAAAACTATTGGACAGTTCCAAAATGAAGACTTGTGCATATACACGGAGCAGTGGAACTAATGAATAGTTCATCTAGTCAAAATGAAACATCATAGACATAAGAACTGAGACAATATTGGAAGAAAGTCAAATGAAGGCTACATTATATTACAGGAACATGAAACCAAAGAGTGTTCTTGAGCTAGTCGAGTGTAAATATTACCTTCCATATTCTGATAACTCGTTCCCATTTTTAAAAGAAGAAAAAACAAAACTAACAAAAAAACTATAAATAGCCACAGTTATACATTATACCCTAATGAGTGCGTTCAAAGCGCCTTGAACTTCTCAAATAGATCAATAAATATCTTCAATCACTCCCAGCTAAATGGATCATTGGCATTTAAGATGCAACTGGATGAACTTTTAAGTTGAAAAGGCACGCTATCACTTTTAATCACACAGCTACCATCAAGCAGGATGTTTTAAAGTCACTCAAGAGAGAAGACAATATTTAATAATTGGCCAGAGGGAATGTCAGAGAAATGAAGAACACTCCGGTTTTAAGATGTAGCACACAAGTACGGTTCCCAGCAATTCCCCAGAGAACTGAATGTGCACTTTCGGTTCTGCCACTTTGGCAGAGCCTGTGTGAACTGGTCCGCCGAGGAACAGGCTGCGATACCCGACACTTGTGAGCCAGGACTTTATTCCCACGTGTTGCATGCTGTGCTGTGATTACATAAAGAAAATAATGTAAACTGGGAAGAAAACACTGACTGTTTAATGTCAGGACAAGCATCAAAACTCATGTATTGCCTCATATATAATGTCAAAGTCTTGTCGGTTTTATGACGCCTAGCAAGACTGTGCCACGAAAACGAAATGATATTTCATGGATAGCTCTTCTAAGGTGCTGGTGGAGAATATTTAGTCGTGCTAAGGTGTCAATGGTTGGCAACAGATTTATTGTACTTTATACTTTTCATTCATTCATTGTTCCTTTTATTTCTTTTTTAATTAGATTTCAATTAAGTTTATTTTCCATTACATACCAGGGTACATATTTGCTCGTTTCAGTTTTTTCTTGTTTAGAAGTTTTCAGTTTTAGTTTAGTTTCTGTTGGTGTCAGTATTATTCTCATCAAATTTAACCACACTGACAAAAACTACAACTAAAGACATTTCCTGGATCTTTTTACTTTTTGTTAGTTAGATAGTCTTGTAAGTCCACAATATTCTTTTAGTTAATTATCTTTAAAAACATTATTTTTTAAAATTTTCCTATTTTTATTTAAGATTTTTCACAACCTTTTTCGATTTCTCGTTTAGTTTTAGTTGGCTATAACAACCTTAGTGGGTTGCGGCTGTTTTCCGGGGTTTGGGTAATGCATGGCTGTACTAGTAGACGATTGTTGTGGAGTGCTAATGATGACCCCATGTACACCATGCAGTGGTCAGAGGAGCAGTGACAGTGGTAGAGAGAGTAATAGTAAGTGGACTGGATTTGAATGTTTCAGCACCATGGAGAGAGACAGACCATGCTGAATGTTTCAGCACCATGGACAGCGATGCACAAACAGACTGAATTAGTATGTTTCAGCACCGTGGAGAGACAAAGGACTGAATTTAAATGTTTCCGTTGCAGTGTTGGCTTAAAGTCTGGATGAATAGCACAAGGCTGTACTTTCAGATGATTTGAAAAATGAGTCATTTTTAAAGAACAAAAAGTGCCAAAAAACTTCCTCAGTGAAATGAAGGTCTGAGTGGAGTCGCCTTTGAATCACTTCAAGATTTTAGCTTCAAGGGAGAAAAGCTCATGCTTTATGAATTTTTTTATGAATGGATCTCTACCACTGTTCTCGCTGAGCTGCACATTGATATGTGTGACACGTGTTAGTATTTATAATGTATGTGATGCTACAAAGAGAGAGAGGACTGCTAAATAACAGCAGGGTGATGTATTTATGTAGTGGACTGTTAAGAGAAGCTTCTAGCCCCTGTGAATGCATAAGTATTATGACTCAACAATTCTACTGTAAAGCACTAAAATTACTGAATAATACAATTTTCAAACAAAGCTTTTTGTCATGACTAGAATATGTGGTTTATATAAGATCCCATCAAAGAAAAGTATATAAATGCATCAAGTAGCGTCTCGCTCTGTCCAAGAGCTAAGATTGTATCTTAAATAAACCAGTTTCAGGTCACAGTTAATTATGTCTTGACATCTTCAAAGTGAATTTCTACAAAGCACAGCCAGAGGGAATGAAGTACCTAAGCAACAGAAGCTTCATGTCACAAGAATAGATTACGAATACGGTGTCAAGATTAGTCTGACGTTCTGGACGGATGCTATGACCAGTGTGAGGCTTTTTTTTTTGCTTTTTTTTTTTTTTTACAGCAACTCTGTTGCTACAGAGAACAATATTTCATATTGCAAAAAATCTGGGGCATGTGAATATGGAGACCCTTTATCTGTACAATTAAATGTAAAATGGTCTGTAAAGTCCTGACAAGTTTCATTTACAGAAAATGTACAAATGAAAATATGGACACGTGTAACATGAGACTGACAGTAGTGTGCATGTGCGTGTTTGTTTTATCTTATGCGCCAACACCCTCTGAAATAAGTCAAGTTTGCTCTCAGTGGGTGCTGACGTCCACCAAGGCCGCGTCCTGTCACTGAGCATGATTCTCAATGACAGAGGAGCGAGCTGCTGCCAAGGGAGGGGACAGTGTCCAGATTGATGACCTCAGCAATGCAAAGAATCTCTTGGCAATCAAACAGCACGAGCAGCACTGTGACATCTTTTTCTTTTTTTTTTTTCTGTGATTTTCTGCCTTTGAAGTTCAAAGTTTCTCACAGCCTATTGTTCATCAGCTTGGCCGTGTTTGCTATTGTTGCTCTTGCTGCAGCGACTATCCCGTTCTTCTTCAAATCATTTAAGCACACACTGTGCTTCTGAAAAGAGTAAACATCAATTGCTTGAGGACTCTTACCTGGAAATCTTGTTGCTTCTGGGTAACAAGATAAAATAGGATAAGATAGGACAATCCTTTATTCGTCCCACAATGGCGAGAATTGCATTAATAATAGCAACAGAGAGTGATACAACAGTTTCATACAATGGGTAGACACGGACTTTAAATAGCAACAAAGTGGAGGAAAATATCTGTGCTGCATCGGGTAAAAATACCACGGTAACTGATAATAAACAAACCATTTTTTCCTAATGTGATTACCTGTAAAAGGTGGTTTGAGGCACACCATACATCCAGGGCTGCAGCTCCAGATTTGGATACTCCGTGAACGGCGGGACGATGAGCGAGAAGATCAGAGACAGGCACACAAAGACAGCAGGCAAGACCACCTAGGAGGACGGTGACAAATCTGAAGTCAAATTACCTCATTAAAGCGTCCCTGTCGCTACTCCGCTTAAGACATTTATCCCACCACATCTGAAGTAGAATGCTAGAGAAATCAATAAAAACGCAAGAGATTTCTGTGAAATGGTGGGTATTTTTCAGGGAAGAAATTGCTAAGACATTTTGATTTCTACGTGGTACATCTGCACCAAAATGAGTATAATTATATACAGAGGGATGCAGAACGCAGCCAACAAAATTGTACAAATTTTCCTTCAGATTAAAAGCATGCTATCCGCGGTTACTCAAGGAACTTGAGTTAAACTCCACAATTCAAATTTTCCGCCTCGAAGCTTCATTTAAGTAGTCATGGAGCCATTGTACAGTGCAGTTGCAGCAGAGCACTATACATGTCATTTTAACTGTAGAAACAGGTTGTGTTCACTTGAATGATCAATGCAATGTAGCAACATACAACGACACAGTTAAGGATGATAAAATGCTAGCTCCTTTAAAGATCCCATATTATGAAAAACACATTTTCTCTGGTCTCCACACATATAAACTGGTCCTACCTGAGCCTACTAACTCCCAGAATGAGGAAAGCAAACGAGTCCTGCATCGTCTCTGCAGCCCACTCATTGCTCCTATGGGCTGTTCAGATTCAGATCCTTTCGTGATGTAACGAAAGGACTCCTCTGTGCGAAAACACTTCATAAACTCCATAAAAACGCTCCGTAGCCATAGAGATACATTGACCGTAAACATTAGCGCATGCTAGCATGTAAGCAGCATCCTCTACCTGAGAGAGGCGTACAGTATTTACAGATAGAGCTCAGTAGCATTTAAAGGTGCAGGCACAGAAACAGCCTGTTCTCAGTGTTTGTCAGTATAAATTGCTGAAAAACAGTGTAATATGGGACATTTAAATGACAACAAAAAAAAACATCACTATGTTGTGTGCATAGGATGTCTGTATGGCGATCCAGATGCATGTTTATGTGTGAGTATGGCAGCGCAAGATTCATCATGAGATCAATTTCATCATCCCCCCACGCCGAGCCCCCCCTCCGCTGTCATTACGTGCTGAAAAATGACTGATGCAATCAACAATAACGCCGGGCCGCGGTAATAACGGTGTGCACATTAATATGCTCCCCACCAACTTGTTTGGGCTCTTCTGCACGCTTTATGAGTTTGATTAAACACTACCAACGCTGCCACCATCATCTGGCCACTCAGATATAATTAGTTTCTCGCGATTCTCTTGTCTTTTGTGTTATTTAAGAAAAAAACAAAACAAAACAGACACTGCCACACTCCTTCTATCCTCCTCAACCCCCCCTCCTCCCATCCAATCCTCTTTTCTCCATCATGTAATTCTCTTTTCATTCCATTGTTAGAGCTGACAAAAAGGTCAGTGGGAGAAACGCTGGATATCTTTAATGTTTAATCACTTGTAGGCTGGGGTGCGCTCGGCGGCAAGGGGGGGGGGGGGTGGGGGGGGGGTGGAGGTTTTTTTGCGTGCACTTGATTAATTGCGGGGCACGCAAATTGCCAGGCCAATTCAAGATGCTACAATTGAAAATCCTGAATTTGCCGCATGCAGCCGCTGCCGTGGAAATGTGCTTGAAAGAAAGATAAAGAGCAGCAATGAGACTGAAAAGCTTAATGGCAGACCACACAAAAAAGAAAGAACTATTCTTTTTCTGTTGCACTCCCTCCCTCTCTCTCTCTCTCTCTCTCTCTCTCTCTCTCGCACTCTCGACAGTAATTGCAGGTGACAGCTGGTGCTTCTTCCATTGAGAGAGATCTGCAGAAAACAGGGAGAAGTCATTATGCTCACAAAGCCCGAGCACTCCCATGAACAATGCATGAGTTTATCGCGTTCTCAAGTTTGGCGGGGATTTAAAGAAGAGGACGGGATTATATGCAAACAGGGTATAAACATCGAAACACGATTAAGACGTGTTTTATTTCCCGCAAAGTCAAACGGCTCATTAGATTGAGTTTGTTTCCTCAACAAAACGTTTACGTCTGCCCAATTCCGTTTGTGAGTAATAGCTTTATTGCAGCACCTTGCGTTAAAGTGGATAATAGCGTCACCTTGGATATTGTTACTGGTGTGTTAATGTGGTGTTTTCCTATCGTACCGTTCAGACATAATATAACAAACATATTGTTATTTCCATTGGAGAGATCACGTACGCAACAGTAAACAAAAAAGAATGCAGACTCTGCAGCAATAATTAGATTAGATGAGAGCTATTCGGTATGTAAATCATCCGCTGCTTTAACGGTGAGGCTGCCGCAGCTCGGGAGGCTGTTGGGAGTCGGTCTGAGCTCCACACAGCACGGGTCCTCAACCCGACCGACTGCAACACAACCAATAACCGCTTCTCCCCGATTCTGACATCGCCGAGGCTCGCCTGTCCCCAACTTTCACTCCCATAAATCACTCCTTTTGTGCTACACGCCATAATCTCCTTTACATTCCCCTAACCGCTTGTATTCCAGGAGATTACCTCACCGCACAATCATATCTGCTGACAATGGGAGCTGTTGACATGATGAGGGGAGGGGGAAAGAAAAAAAAGAAAAGAAAAAAAAAACCTTTAGCCAAATGAATAAAGAGGAAGAGGTAGGAGGTGCGCCCTTGCAGACAATGTGCACCCTTGTACGTACACACTCGCACACTTATCCCTCTATCCCACTAAAGAGGGACGGCCAAGACTGACAGTGACTAATGGGGATTGGTACTGCAGCAAATTACAAGAAGAACCTGTACACCTCACAAAGGTGAAACATTGTTCTCGCTCTCTTTCTTGCTGTCTATCTCTCTCTCTCTCACACACACACACACACAGACACAGACAGCGTGGATGAGCTGCACTTCAGTCATTTTCACCTCCGATTATTTTTCAGCATGGTGGCAGCTGTCAGAACCGATGGCATTAACTGATATTTACATGCACGCAGCGGATCAGGACGGGCGACGCTGTGCGGCTGTCAACACAATTTAAGTCGCGCACACTTTTTGGAACTAGTTGGAAAAAAATACAAAAAAAAAAAAAAGAAGATTAAAGTACCTTGGAAATTGCTACTTACTGAAATTGGTTTTGACTTGTTCAAATTACACCTGTTTATTGATTTTGACTTTTGAAATTATGTTTATGAGGAACAAAATAATATAGACATACACTTAATAGGCTAATAGCCCAGTCTGTCATCTCTGTAATTGTTACGCGATCACATTCAATATGCGGCTAACGAAAACACATGATTAGCGCGCAGTAAAATGAAGGAGAAAGAAATCATGGGCGTCACTTTGCCTTGCTGGTGCCAATCATGGGGATCAGGTGAAGCTGATGCTACTCTAACTGCAGCAAGCCGAGACACTTTTCATCAACTACATACAAATGTGATAACAGTGAGGCATGACTCAAAGGCCCCCTCCAGACATGTATTAAAGGTCCCATATTATTAAAAACAGGTTTTCTCTGGTCTCCACATGGACACTGGTCCTACCTGAGCCTACCAACTCCAAGAATGAGGAAAGCAAACCATCATCTCTGCAGCCCTTGAGCAAATTTTAGACAGCTGAAATTCAGGACCACGGATGGGTTTGGGGCAATACATTTCGAATTCAGTGCTGTTGGACTTCTCACAGCTGTGTGAAATTGCTGAAAAACAGTATAAAATGGGACTTTGAGACATACAGAAATAGTATGCTTTGAACAGTAATGTGTGTCTGATGTGGGGTTTGACAAGTATGATTTCCAGATTAAAATCCTCAAAAATCTCATTAAAAAATCAAGAATCTATGAATGTGCAAATTTAGTTCATTTCTGAAACTTCTCTATAAAGTCTATTCTCAATGTATGTGCACGAAAAACTACAAATGTCCACATCAAGTTAAAGATTACTAGCTCCAAAATATCTGTGATGTCACTAATCATGCACGTAGGCCCCACCCCTTGAACTCAGACTGCCAAGGAGCGAACAGAAACTTTCCACTTTCAGCAGATGTCTGTGGAGAAAGAAAAATCCTTTTGGTGTCAAACCCTGCACGCACATCATTCTGCTCGGGGAAGCTCAAACGTTCCACAGTGGGAACAAGAAGAAAAACATGTTTTTTTAAGCAGAGGATGGCGTTAAGGTCAAAACGCAGCAGTGAGACCTCATGAATCGGCCCCAATTTGGGCTGAAACTATTTTGGTGCCAGGTATCGGCACTTTCCTGCGCACAGAAAGTGATTTATCAGAACTAAGCAGCAATAAACTCTCTTCTCACTCCATCTTTAGCCTCTGTGGTCCCGCGAGTATTCTCTGGCAAAACGCATGGCTTCCTTTGGGAGGTAAAGATTATTATTGCACTTTGAGTTTGCTGACATGTTACATCATTCTGGGGCGTTGTTCTTCAAATTTTTCAGACTCTTTCCTCTCATATAAACTGCCTTCTGTGTCGATTTCTTTCCCCACAACTTAAATTCCACAACTATTGACTCCGTCAAGATGGATGACATGACTTTTCCCTCCTGATTTTAGATTAGCTTTCTCCATCATACATGTCATTAACTGATCTTGAAAGCCAACATGTATTTCATACAATCCTACCTTGATCCTCCCACGCTACCCCCCCCGGTACAACCCTTCAATCCATCAATATGACAAACTGAGGCCATTACCTGGGCAATGAGTCCCTTGCGGCTCCTCCGGGCGTAGTGGAAGCGCTTGATAAAGAGCGCCAGGAACTGCCTCCTGATCAGCTTCCCTCCGGTGATGACCGTGGATCCCTTCCCGTTGACACTGGCGTTCTTCTTTAAGTCTGGGGTGGACATTAACCCGCCGCGTTATTTATCACCTGCGCATATGTAAAGGAGCTGCCGAGCGCACGTTCCAACACGGCTAATGGGCCGATCAAATATAACTTAAGCGTTGAACCTGCCAGCAGAGCTAGCTCATTCCTCAGTGTGGCAACTACTTTTTTTTTTTTTTTAGCACGTCATGAATTTGAAAAAAGGTAGGCTATCTGGGTGTGACTCAGGAGGAGAAAGGTGATAAACAAGGGCTCTGTAGACGCCTCGGTTTTATGGCTCACACTCTCCAAGAATGTGGCAATGGAAAAAAAAAGAAAAAAAGAGGCGCTTTATTTGCACAGTAGTCATTAAGATAATAAAACATATTCTGATTGAAAGTCATTTTCATGGCGGAAGACATTGTGCGAAAGTGAATTTCTTGCGTGGGGGCAAAATTGAAAAAGGTGAAGAGGCCGCTCAGATAATGTTGTGTGGATTGGGAGGAAATTCTGTTTGGAATTATTCTGAAGACGGAGCTCTTGTTTATGCCCTCTTTTCAAAATGGCCACTGAGGTGAAACAGTCAAATTGAAGGCAAATTTAATGAAGTTAATAACTGAAGAAGAAAAGGTGTGCACGGAGAAAAACAGGCACTTGCTACTGTAACAAAACTTGATTTGTCTGCAGCATGGAATGCAGTGCTTACCTTCAACTTTACTTGTCAACTTTTCCTTCAATTCTGCACAAGACATGGAGAGAAGAGGGTCAAGCAGCTCATTTTTTTTACCATGTTTCTATTTGAAATAACACCCACAAATGTCAGTAATGTCACAAATGTTCCATCGGGGTGCCTTCATTAAAAAAAAGGGACACGTATGGTACATTTTGGAGAGACTTGCCGCTCATTCCGGAGACTTTAATGTGGACGCTGGCGATGCTGTTCCGCTTGGAAGAGCGGGAGCTCCTTTTGCAGTCTCCCACCGACGGCTCCCGTGTTGCTGTGGGAATACAAATAAGATATGTTGTTTTGGCCTGACCCAATTTAGGGTTATAAATAACATTAAGAATAGCTACCTGCCCTGCAAGATGCCACATTATTCCCGGTAAAAAGCAGAAACCCAGGTGTTTTAGGGAGGTGAGGACATCACATTTTGAGATTAAACTGAAAAGTGAAGCTGTATGGATATATATACGCGGACAAATAGGCTGCAAATAAGTGGAAGAGTGGTTGATTTATCCGGTGATGCACTTGAAGTGTGGACACGAATGAAATGTCCTACGGTTATCCGTGTCAAATAACTTATTTTACAGCTGTCAAACGGTGCTGCCTGGCGTTTAAATGAAATGAAATGAGCCAATCAGCGATGGCAACGGTTAGTGTTTCCTGAGAGGTGTTAGCCAATGTGCTGTCTATCCAGCTGACATGTGTTACACAAACGTTGTCACCTTACTTGGCATTTCTGCATCCACTCCAGTGTCTTCTGCCACTTTAAGAAAGATCTGTAAAATGAACAAATAATGTATGAGTGCAGTGTCGAGAAATGCATGCCAGCCACAGCTTGCTTGCTGTCACCTTCTAAGCATGCGAACAGGCAGGATGAACGTCAGCTAATGACACCGCGACTACGCTGTGCACAGATCTGATGCCGACGCCTGTTATCCATGTCAGCTTTCTGCCTCGATTCACATCGAGATTGTGCATCCTCGGAGACTCTGACCTTTATTTGAGCACCTGCCAATTGGCCTCTCTTGGAGAAGTGCCCTCCTTGACTTCATTTATTAATTCAGGCCACATGTCAAAATAAATAAATCTCCATATTTGCGAGGAATTTTCCCAGTGACCTTGGCTTATTTCATTCTGCGGCGCATAGTGAGCCCCCGCGATTGAACATCTGCCCTCTAAAAAGTCCCGGCACACTTCTGGGAAAGCCTACAAAATTTATCATTTGCACCGACTGTGATTTTATGTGGTGAATTATAGCGCTCAAAAACACATAAAATAAAACTACTGACACGATAAAAACACTCAAGAATACCAGTTCTGAAAAGGCCATTCATAATAATAACAGAGTGAATTGATGTTTCGCACAACTTACTCATATCATGACATTTACTCTGTCAGCCCTTGTTGATTAGTTCCATATGCAGAAAATCGCACCGTATTTAAATTGAAATGCAGCTGCTCTTCAAAGGAAAACATGGGACGGGTGAAATAACCTTGTTGTGTCTGAATTTTAGAAATTCAAAAGGAATTATTTACATTGCCTGCAGGCCATGAGTGTCTGATTCATGTCTGAGCTACACGAAGAACCAACAGTCACTCAACCTTATGATCCAAGACGAGTCTGGATGCAGAGCGCACTGCATGAGCCATTTACTGGATTTCTGAGAAATAAGACTGTGTACTGTAATCATAATAATAACAATAATGAGACTGTTGCCTTACTGGAAGAGTGTTTATGGAAAAGGTGATTTGACAGTGAGGATATCAGCTTTGCATTGGCTTTATGTTGAAGTGCAAGCTCGGTGCATAGCCTATGTGTACATTTCTGCACGAGGAAGAGCAGCTTTCTGGGGACCTCTCTCCGTCCCGTTAACTCTACGCCTACAGTTTTTAGTTTTCCCGCTTAAAAACCGCTTAAAGTGCCATGATGTCTGCTGCTGTGACATTACCGCGTGGAAACGTTTAATATACTGAAAGCTGCCTCTTGAATCATTTGAGAAAACACTCAAACATCAATACAAGAAAGAAAAAAGCACGAGCGTTCACACTGCTCGACATAATTTAAAAGGCGATACAGCCCGCAGGAGCCAGTCGAGGTGCAGTGAAATGTCCATGCAGGCGTGGGTCAATAAAATGGAGAAAATAATTTGTTCAGGTGGATGAAAATGTTCATTCAGATTAGAAAATAGCAACAGGGTTAGGGTTAGTAAATGTCACCTTACTGTGAAGTCTGTAAATCTCTAAATTCAAAAATGATCTATTAAGATTGAGATGTAGCACAGCTGCAGTTATTGGCCAAAAGTAACACACAATAATCCGACCATCTTCAAACATCATCAGAGAAAGACAAAAACAAAGAGAGAAAGGAGGAAAATATGGTGTCAAGATTCATTCCATGTCAAATCAAACAGAGGTTTTTGTTAACATAGACTTTTTTCCAAACTTTATGTTTATGCTTTTTGACGGCCAATTGCATAAATCTTTTCTCCTGAGACCTTTGTAATTTTTTTGACTTTAGCCATTCTTAAGGTCACATATCTGCAGAAATATGTGTCCTGCACATGTTCTTGTACCATAAAATTTGGTAGAAACAAGGACAAAAAGTTTTCCCACAGATCCAAATGATTGAAAGTTATATTTCAT
>JBCAUF010000092.1:12964411-12975919 GCA_038406115.1 Haemulon aurolineatum
CCCCGCCCCCCTCAAATGCCCATTGGTTTTAATGTTCAAAAACAACTTATAAACAACAATTTTTTGACCTCGTTGGGATTGTTTGGGTGTGGACTGATCAGCCATCGATAGCTGTCATCGCATTTTAAACGTTGTTCAATCCTGATTAGTGCACAGACACTGCTGAGCCCCACCCACGTCAAACCATTGATAAAAGTTAGGACATAAACAAAACAAAAATCGTTTTTCAAGTCCTGTGAAACTCACCTGTGCGGGTTTACCATAGGAGTACAAGGCCTTTAAGATGATGACCCTGACATTTATTGATATTCTTTACATTAATGTAAGTTTCACCAAGTTTCTTGACTTTTATTTTTGCTGGAAATCTTAACTTGCAGTACTGACCAAGCTTTAATATCTCAAGCACTACCCCAGCCCAAAGTCTTGAAGACTTCGGGCCCCAAAGTGGCAAGCATTGACAGAATCCCCCCTCTATCTTAAATCAATGTTATCTTGACTAAAAAAGCCAGAGAGGTATTTTCTGTTATGCGCTAGGGCTGTCAAGTTGTCCCAATACACAAAGCTGGAGACGACATTGATTCACCTTTCATTTGGAATTCGGCCAGGCATTCGGCCATTGATTTTTCACTGGGGGGGGAGGGCGAGATATGAAATGTGCCATTTTATGTATCACATCTGAGCTACTCCTACATTGTAGTTCACATGGCGTACAGGTGTTTCTCTGGCCCCTTGCTCTCATTCACTCAACATATGTACACATGCAGACTCATGTCCCCACACAGCGTACGTGAACTCACATATTCACAGCTCTCACAGCTGCTCACAGGCACACATGTGCGGACACGAATGGCAGACATCGGTTTTCCAATACCGTCTCCTCGACCAGACAGCTCACAAATGGACACTCGTCCTTATCAGCACATCCGCACTGTCTCTATTTGCCCTCCTGTGCTAAAGTGTTGAAAGGCTCTTTCCTGTGTAATTGGATGCTAAGTCATCACACAAGGCAGGAAAATACTGTTACCTCGTGTTAAAGATCACATGTTGTGTTCAGAGACCCACCATTTTCATCAAAAACTAAAAAAACAAAACATTTTACATATAAGTACATCAGATTAGTTTAATATTCGCTTATTTTAAGGACAAAATCCAAAAAATCTCTCATATATTAGGATATATATTATACTAGGATCGTAGAATTGGCAATTGGTTAAGTGCTGGAGGGGGGACGCGGGCAAAGTTGACATTGCCCTTAACTGTCAGCAACAAGGATATGTCCAGTCACATGGATTGTCGAATGAAACAGCTCGTGAGAAAGAGCATCCTCCGGGGGTTGAAACATGCAGTTCTTCTTATAAAAACACTGCTCCATTGTCTGTTGAATGGTTTTAAACGTGTAAACAAATGGATGTTTGTCAGATATTTTTTTTTTAAAATCTCTTATTTAAGATGGAGGTGTGTTCCTACATCATATCTCTACCAGAACATCTTGAGAGTGTGACTAAGATTTCTAGCAGATTTCTGGCTGTATATTGATTATTTCTTCAAAGTGCTCTACTTTAAGAGCATTGAGCACATGTCAACACTTACTTTGTGGTTAGAGAGGTAAGCAGAAAACCTTTAGCAATTAAGGTTTTCAGTCTAAAGTCTGATGGCCTAGCCAGAGAAATCGATACACACTTGTGCTAGTCAGAAAATGTTCTCGCTTGGGTAAACAGGGTGAATAAAGGATACCATTTTACTTCAAATATCATACACTGACTGCAATATGTCTCTTGTCACGTGCCAGTTAAGATCTGTAGCATTCTACGTATCCCAAGCCAATAAGTAGGACTGGAGTACTGTTTATTCTCCATGATATTTTGTGCCACGCAAGCATGTTCCTGGGCAGCATCAGGGCCCGGGGTAGCTTATGAGCTTGCATAACAACTCATTAATAAAGTGGATAGGGGCCAGAGTCACTTCTTCAGCATATTTTATGAACCCGCCCGGGTCTGCAAATGCCAGTCAAAGTGATGCAGAGGTGATGGCCAGAGCTCTTTCTGTCCACCCAAGTCATATCTCTAAGTGAGGATCCATGCTTAAACATATGGGCCAGAGAATGCCCTGGACCTCAACCCCCCACTCCCTCACCCCCCTTTATCTTTTGACGCGAGATCCAGACTGTAATAAGAGGAGCCGAGCATCTCTGGCAATTTTTCACAATGACTCAGCCATCAATCACGGCACCAGCACTGTGAAAATGGGCTGAATTCTCCCTTTTTTCCTGCAATAGTTTACATCCAAGATATAGTCAAATACTATTGGCAAACATGATGATAAAGACGTATAGAAAACCCAAGACTCATCATACAGTATTACAAAGCCCACTGGGAAAATCTACTACATTCAAATTGTCAATTATCTGTGTGCAATTCAATATTGGGTTTAGAAAAGTTACCTTTAAATCACTTCATTTGATCATTTCATTTTCTCAATGTAATATCATATGTCAGGCCCTATTTGTGAAACAGAATAGATTTAAATCTGCATTAACCTGCCCACAAACACACTCAGACAAGTTGATTGCCCTAACTGAGCAGCAAAAAAATGGCAAAGCAGAAGTCAACAACTGACTGATGAAGATAGTTGACCATTTAGAAAGCTGGAGGCCCTGATGTTTTCCTCTGGAGATGGTTGACTTGGCAAGTGAAATTCATTGGGAGGGCAGGATGAACTCCCTTGGGATGCTCATGTGTTTACTAACCGCCTGCTGTGATAAATTGAAATTCATAGTTTTTCTTTCCCTTATAGCTCGTAACTGCTGCTGAAACACTTTGACTCACTGTTCACTGCAGCTGGAAACAAGGCTGATGAGGGTGGTTGGAGTGAGCAAAAACGAAAACAAAACAATTAGCTGAAAGACAATAACATGTTCACCTCTTTCCAAATTACAAATAGACATTCAAGATCTCAAATATTATTTAAAGCCAAAAAGTCAGGCAGTTTCATTTCTTTCTCCATCACTGAAGAATATGCTGATTATATTGTGATCAGAACTATCGGCTGTTTATGTCTCAGTTGCAAAGGCATTTAACAATATCATGATTATAAAGTTACCCTGGAGGAAAGAACATACTTACCTCTATTCATGTCTTCTGCAAGGATGAATGGTCCATGTGACTTTCATGTCTCCTTCTTAGCTTATCAAAGTCACGTTATAACACACAGTAATTGTGAAGAATTCATTGGTTACACCAGCAATGATATTGAAATATTTATTACAGCTTATGAAATCACTGCTTCTATTGTAAAGCAGACCAGAGCATACAGAGCACATCCACTGTTGCTGGGCCAAAATTTATTTGGCACTAAAATGGACAGAGGGCTAATGAGGGATATTAACTGATAATTTAAAAAAAATTGATCGTTCCATCATTTGGAGGTCCTTCACTGTTATCCATATAAAAGTGTTCCAAGACCCAGACAAAACACCAGAACTTTTGTCATAGCTAAGTGATAAATCTTAATCAGTAATTTATTTGTTGGCAAACAAGTTTCACTGTTACAACAAATATTAGTTATGAGGTCATTCACCTTGGAAACCATTACAAAAAGGAATAAATAAGAAGCCATAATCATAGCCAATAATAAAAACTTATCTGTGCCACTAAACTTACTTCCATCCTCCATTTTATTACTATTTATTTCAACAAATAAATAAATATATTTTCTCCTCGCAGAAGAAAAGAAAAACACTTCCAGTTTTTCTCACTCCAAAAGCTCTTTCTTTAATAAGTAAAACAACCATCATTCTTTTTTCGTACAAGCGCCTAGTGCTCATCAATGTTCAATTTGTTCTCTTTCTGAGAAGCACAAGCGATTTCTGAATGCCAATAACGATGCAGAATGCACTATGAACCTTCCTGAGGGACACCTCCTGATTAACTTGGACTTATTTTGTCTCCTCGACAATCTGTGAATCAGAGCTCTGCCATCTACACAGTAAAAAAAAGGGAAAAGAAATGAAACAGAATCAGAAAATAAGACCTGAAAACAAAGGTGAATATGTTGCACAAAAAAGCCTGCACGATAAGAGTTTTGTTGTGATATTTTTTGTGTTATTTTGTTTCTATTTAGATGGTCAATTCTTGGAAAGTGATAAAAGAAGAAAACAAAAAAACAGACTGGTACCAGAAACCCAGAGAGGCCAGCACAACAGAACAAAATTGCTCCTAACCACTACATTTACAGAGACAAAGGGTTTGCTCAGAACAAAAAAAGCATACTATTATGTGCAATGCTAGTTATCTGTACAATTACATAGAAATATCTCATAATTCTCTTATTAGTTTTTTCTCCCTCTTTTAACAACTGTTATTACAGTAAAATGAAAGAACAAAAGAACAGCTATGCTTGAAAGCATACGATCAATAATTCCTTCATGGTAATTGTTCAAAATGTGTTTTGTTTTTTGTTTTTTGTTTTTTTTGTCTTTTTTTTCATTGAAGGGACACTTCAGCAAACAAAATGTGCTGCAACTCACCAAAGAGGAAGAAAATCTTTCAAAAAGTCAATATAGATACAGAAGTATAATAAAATAGTCCTTTTTTAAATTTCCCATTTATTCTGGTGAAGTCTAGATTTTAGACTCGTATAGTTTGGGGCGATGCAGTTCCTTTCAGCTGTCAGACTATATCTCTGAGACCTAAAAATCCTGTGTGGGTAATTGTCTCTTTTCACACTGAGACAAAACACGCCAAACCACACAGGGTTTGAGGGGGGAAACACAACATCAACAGATTCCCGCAATGTCTACCCAAATATAGTCACATATTAGCCCCCATACGTAGCAATTATTATCCTGTTTGCGGTCAGCAACAGCAAGAGTACAGTTATTTGCTCCGCCTCAGTCTTCGGGACACAGAATAAAAAGAAAGGCTACCACTGCCAACGACTGATGGAACAAGGGGACACGGGAGAAGAGAGGAGGACTACGGTAATAGGAGGGACACTGGAGGAGTGGGAGGGTGTTGGGCCTATAGGCTGGTGACCAGGTGCGAGGGCTCCTGGTGGGCCTCTTCTGGAGACAGATCTTCTTTGTTCGGGGGCACGATGAATCCATCACTGCTGCCCCGCCCTAGCTGGTAGTAGGAGTGCAGCTGATGAAGGTGGTTACGTGAGCCCAAGTTGGGCATGCTCTTGTAGTAAACGTCGTCCGAGCTGGCCTCTGGGCTCTTGGTGTCCCCGCTGTCCTTGGATCCATCGGCAGATTCTGCAGACACATCAGGCAGGCCGGACAGCATGGGCATGCTGGTATAAAGAGAGTCTCTCTGGTGGTTGTGGCTGGGTGACGAGCCCTCGTCCTCGGTGTGCTCGTTGGTCAGTAGGGGAAAGAAGCTCTCGCTGTTCTCCTGGGGGATCCTCCTCCGAGACGAGGAGGAAGTGGTGGCGGACGAGAAGGGGTGGTGGGGCAGCGGGAGGGGTGGCGGCACTGACTGGTGGAGGTGATTGTGAAGGTTGTCCACCGCCTGCAGCGACGGGGGCGGTCTTTGAGGCAACAGCGGGGCATTGGACTCCTCGCGGATTAACTCCAGGCCCAGGCCTTCGTCGTGGTGTGGACCAAAGGTGGAATGGTCATCCAGGCTCAGCGCAACATTCATGCCCATCCCCACCCCCAAGCCCATCCCGTAGCCACTGTCTTTGCCACCATTACTAACATTGTTGACCAGCTTATTCATCAAGTTCCGATTCTGCTCAGTTGAGCGCTCGTGGGAATTGTTGAGGTAGGAGGGGATATAATTGGAGGTGAGCTCTTTCAGGATCTTCTTTTCCAGGGTGGTCTCCTTGTGGTTGTAGCCCCGGTCAATGATCTGGACACAGTCACTCATGTACTCAGCGCTGGCGATGCTGTAGCTGTTGCCATGGTTACCATTCAGTGGTAGAGTATCCATGACACTTGTATCCCGGGCATTGTTCAGGATTCCCTCTGGAATGACAAACAGGGGTTGGGGGTTGGGGGGTAGAGTGGGCGAATGAATAGGGTGAAATCTGATGGGATGTAATTGCCACAGCTAAATGTCAGCCATTTTTACAAACACAAATTACAGTACTGTAGCCCTTTTATTCTGAAATATGTCCTGACCCTCAAGCACTCTCAACATGTAATGTCACCCTCAATTCTATAAAGTGCACTTTGTAGAAATGAAGCGCTTGAATGAGGAAAGACCTAAAGCACAATATTTACATGATAACCCTACATACTGCAAATATGATCATACACACTTACCTTGTTACAAAAGAACATTGTCTAAGACCCAGTTTTACTTTTCATTCTCTTTTTACATTAGACAGTATTCTATGGCAGTGATGAAAACACTGATATACATGTATGTGTGACACGAAACAACACAAAGCTCAAGCACAGCACAAAAACACCAAGCGTAGACACGACATTCAAGCAAAGACAAAAATTATAGCCATGCATTTACCACTCAGAGTGAACACAAACCAGAGCACCAGCTGCAAATCTGGACCCCAGCCATATTGTCCCGCATGAGCGTTGCAATTTAACAGTGTAAGACTGGAAAAAAATTTATTTATCGTCGTCTGCTTTGTCCGTGTGAGCAGCTAAACATCTCTCTGAGCATAAATTAGTTAAAACGTCTCAGCGTCAACTCGCACTGCGAGAAAGGAACACTTTCTGTTCTCTCCGTTGCATGAACATGTAGATTTCATATTTTAGCAGTTTGACCAAGTCCATGCTATCAACATCAAAGCAAGTGTTTGATGATAATTCAAACTAACCCAGACAAGGCCGTCCGACGCGGCATGACCTTCTGAAAATTTGACAAGACGCATTTCTGAGACCTTCAAGAAGTGTATTAACTTGATCAAAGTGAATGGCAAAAAAAAATGAGTGCGTGTACAAAGGCACGGATGTTCAATATTCACTGAAAAGAATACAGATCAATTTATATCGATGTGCCTTATGAAATGTTGAGGTGAGTCAGAGCGTTGACGGTAATTGGATTAGCTTATTCAGAGTGTAATAGCAAATGGGCCAATGCATATTTGCCTGTGAGAGGCAGCGGATGCCTGAAGTCTTTTTTAACATCGTCTAGTGCAAACTAGAGTAAGCAGTGGAATTCTGGATGTGATTTAAACTGATTTTTACAACTCTATTTGAAATGGTGCAGGCCTTTGTCATAAAAAAATGCTATATCTTCCAAAGGGAATGAATGTTTTTTTTTCATTACCCCTTTGTCAGCATTGAGTGAAAAGAAAGTAAAGCCAAAGTCAATTACATTTGATAAGCAATGTTTAGTTTGACTCCCATACTTGTCTCTCTGTAGGGCTCTTTTAGGGACAGCATGAGGGAAAGGAAAGAAGAAAACACAATAAGCATAACAGTGACAGGTAGAAGAGAAATGTGCACATACAGTATGCCGATGACGCATCAAGAAAATGTCTCTGGGATGCAATCGTTTTCTGTCACCATGCGAATTTCGCGCACCAGCAGAAAGAACCACAACATATCTCTTGACAAACAGAAGAAAAGGCATTGTGCTAGAACTTTTTGCAAGATCCTCGGGGTAAAACATGGCAACGGTGCTTGTGCGTCAAACGCACCAGTAAATCTTTTGATGCATTAGCATTTTCATCCTTCCAGATATTTCTCTTACATCGATGGCAGTGTAAGTGAATTATAGCCCTCTGTCACGAGCTCCGATGCAGTACTTGTACTGCACACATAAATTATCCACTGATCAAAGCTCTCTGTGAGTTTTTATTTCAGTTTTACACAAGTTTCTCAGTTTTACAGACTCACAAAGTTACAGCAACCTCGCATTGACTGCTGAGAGTTGGAATAAAATAATAACAGCTCTGCACAGAGGAAAATGGCATTCTAATAGTCACTGATAATTGATCCCAGCATAAAGTGGATTTCTTGTTGGGTTATATTTGTGTTCTTGCTAGCGTACCAGCCCCCCCACCAACCCCCAAAAAAATGCTAAATGTGTAGCTCAAATTTACACATCTATTTAAACAGTAAATAGGAGAAAATATCACATATCAAAATATAAATTCATTTTCATAATAATATCAAATTAATGGCAATCTTCATGTCTGCTCTGCAGACTATTTTTTTCATTGCAATTAAGAATTATTATTGTTATCCGATTCAGTGGCATTTATGGCACACAGCAATGTTTGACAGTCCAACAGCAGCATAAGAAAGAAAGAAATGCTAAAACTAAAAACAGAGACACAGAGGACATGGCACGCAAGCTTCACTGACAACATTAGAGCACATTTAAAATAAATGACTGGGGATGTATCCGGCTCACTAGGGGCATGCGTTCTAGATCATTTTTACAGCATCTTTGTCGGCCAAACAGCCATGTCTGGGTGTAACTTATGTAACCCAATTGCATGCCCCGGCCAGGAGCCAAGATACACCTCCAATGAAAAACCCCACAGCAAAAAGAACCTGTAGGGTTTTTGTGACAAAGCTTTAGTTTCCTCAGTGCTAACACACAACATCTAGAGCAGTGTTTTTTAATCAAAGCCCTGTAAAAACCCTCAAGGGTAAAAACTGGCATTTTAGCTCAGTGCAAAAGTCCATTACTTTTAACTCTCCAATCACAAAGTTGCTTTCTGTTCCTGGGCAGGAACAAAAGATGTGCAACCTCACAGTTTCTCTAGGACCAGACATGAAAAAACACTGCCCCAGCCACAATGTTAAAGAATGAAAAGAAGCTAGCACACCTTGTGTGTTGTACATGCCCAGAGGGTTGTTATAGACTGCCGATTCCCCAAGCAATGTATTATAGGGATTGTTAGTGCCATGAGGACGTAGGAGTGCATTAGGTATAAGATGGTTAGCCATAGCCCCTGGAGCAGCCAGAAAGAGACAGAGTGAGACAGAAAAATAAACAGAGGAGAACAACAGCGTAGAGACAGAAAAAGGTAGGTGGTAGATAAATTGAGATATAGACAAAGAGAAAGAAAGAGAACATACATATCAGTTGGGCAGATGCAGCTGAGCAATGACAGCCATTAACATCCAAATGATCACATGATCATTAATGTGAGGGGTTTCGCTACATGAAAGTGGCAGAGCTGAACTGACATGGCTAATGGGACCGATGGAAAAGTGTGTTAATTGTATTGTTAATGCCGGTCATTAGCGTTGAGCCTGTTTTTGTGCTCCACACACAGGCAGCGGACTCATGTTAACACACGCAAATTGGAGACACAACACATGTACTGTTAACCCTCTGCTCAAACAGGACAGGACACAATAATGTCTTTCTATTTCGGCGTTGGAGGCCGAACAAATAAATAAAACAAAAGCTCTAAGTTATTGCAGACATCGCAATGATTAGCAATGGTAACTGTGAAGAGCAGCACTGTCAAGCTTTGAAGCGGTGTGCATGGGACTGTGCTAACAGTGATGCTCTACATTTAAACACATGGTAGGCTAGTACTATTTTTTTTTTTTTCAAAAACCAAGCACACAAGAGCAAAAACCAAACATGGTAAAACATGCCTGTGACCGGTGTAATTTCAACCTGCAAAATCACCTGTTGGCACCTAGAAATGAGAGATCTGCTTTCATGCACCTCAAGGACCCATTGTTTCAAAAATAGCTATGAATTCTGAGTGGTAAATCTGGCACCGTTAAACTGCCTGTGTGCAGCGCGAGAAACAGCCCGGTGAATGGCCACATTCTGCACTATTATTATTGCTCGTGGCGGTGTCAATCTTGCGAGCTGAAGTGGTGCAATATTTCCTTTTTCTCCAAAGAGCAAAGTTCACGTTTCGTCTGATTCTCTTACGCGCCGTTGCTGAAATAACCCCTGAATGAAGTGACATGTCCTCTCCTTAGTCAAGACGGTCATTACTTTGCACCGGCCTCGCCTCCCTCGCACCAACAGAATAGAGGCTCATTTCCTATTTATGCGCCGCTTGTCCTCAGACACTCGCTGCCAGGATCTTTGCCCGAATGACTCATCAGTTTCCCAGCCACATACTACCGCACCAAAGCAACCTTCACAGTCTGAGCCCCGTGATTAGCTGCAGATTTGAAGGCTGCAATCTTAAACATGAATGGTGCAGATTCCCTGATGTTTGTTTTTCCTTTGCTGTTGATAAAAATAATTTATTTTCAAGTGTTTGAATACATTATGCGGAATATCAAGTATGCTGAAAATATTTGTGACTCGCATTCGTTTCCTGTTTACAAGATTCTCTCCCCCCCACCCTGTCAACATGATATGATGCTATTATTTTTAAAGAAGCCAAATTCAAGATTTATGAGGGCGATGCATGCATGTGCCTCCACTATGCGCCGTGCCAGAGCGGGTAAACATCTTTTATCTGAGGGAAGGGGTACACAGCAATTAGCTCCTCTGGCAGAGAGTACTGTTCTTTGCTAATGCTCTGAATCTGTCATACCAATGGAGGAAGATTTTTTTTTTTTTTTACCTTGTGACTCCACCCCTCATCTTCTCAAAAGTTGGTCTTATACTTTTTGACGGCGTTCTAATTGCAGAAGTATTTTTCCATCTTGAAAGACTCTCCTTGATGAAATTTTTAAAAGAAGCTGATTTAAGCTAATCTTTCCGCGCTTTTTCCTTTTTTGGTTTGATTTTAGTATTAATTAGGCGTATTATAATTTTGCTCGGAAATCAGGATGTTGTTTTGATTTTTAAAAAAAACAGTAATTTCTCGCTGCTGTTGCCGTGCGCCCTAATTACAGTGTATCCCACAAAAACGCCGGCTCCTTTTGAATCCTCCCAATGACAGCTCCCCCCCACACACACACACTTATTGTGTCCGCCTTTGATAAATTGGCCAATTTCCAAAACCGCGCTGATTGTGCGGCGCAATAATCCCGAATGCGGGGATAAATTGAACATGCCACCGCCATCGAGATGATTGCATGACTCCGCTCTCGAGAGGAAGAAGAGCCGCCGCCGCCGCCGCCGCCGCAAAGAGTGTCAGCTGGGAGCGCCGTCTCAGGTGCGAGGAGGGGAAAATCAGCACGAAATATCCGCCCCCCCCCTCGACTCGTAATTCCTTAATAACAACACGGGAGCAGCCATGATTCTATTTGCAGCTGTTCCTCATGATACTTCTGATGGCGAAACACTCTGGAGCTCGTGCTGTTTCAGCCCTGGGAAGAAGCCAGCGGCATAAAAGCGCGTTAATAATTTCTATCTCCGCCTTTTCGCCTTTATGGAAGATCCGTGTAGGCTTCTCTCCAACACCCAACCGACCGCCCCACCTCCCGCTCCAATTCAGCCTCTCTGCAGCGGGTGAGGGCTGTGTCTGTTGATGGTGCTAAGCTGAGTGCCTAATTATTGAGATCCTGACACTTCCTCCCCGTGTCGAACATTAATCCATCATTGTAACTATGCATTAGTGTCTGCGCGAGCGGGCGCCCAGAGCGAATTTAGAGAGTGAGCTGTGTGGAACTCGAGCCCTCCATCAAGAGACGCGACGAGCGAGCGAGCGAGC
>JBCAUF010000092.1:13028682-13041946 GCA_038406115.1 Haemulon aurolineatum
TCATGACCAAGTACCGCGGTAGCGTCCACAGAAGCTACATTTTCCCAGGCATTTCTAGACCTTAAACGCATCTCTCCAGTGCAACGTCACGTAGCCTACCTATCAGACCTATCATCCCGCTGATGCCCGCCCATGCCCGCCCGAGACTCGTACAAAAAGATGCCCGCGAGAGTTGGCTGATGCAGTCGAGACCTGAGGTTTGAACAAAGTTGCTTAGTTTTAAGGTGATTTAGACCTAAATTATCAGAAATCATCATAAATGAATAATTTTGCTTCTGTAATTTGAATAATGTTTCTGAGTCTAAAGGTCATTTAGACCCAAATTATAAGGAATCATCATAAATGAAGACAGTCTCACACACAACCTGTTTTTGGTGGTGACTATGTAGCTACTGTAAGTATTGGTTTTCTTGAGAGAGAAGAGTTTAATCAACAATTGAACTGATCCGATCTGTTTGTCTCACAGTTTCATTGATCACTAGATAGCAATTTAGGATTTGGGAATTTGGGAATCCCCACTTGGGATGAATTTAGTTTGATAAAAAAAGAAGCTTTGATGTAGTTAAGCTACTTTTGTTATTTTATTGTAGCTTAGCTTGTTACATTTCCCTGGTGGGTAGCTTCAGTGTAGTGAAGCTTCATTTAATGTAGAATAACTTGTAGCTTAGCTCACTACATTTTCTAAGTAGCTTGCCCAACACTGATTATTTGAATATTGGCTACATACTGTAATACATGGCGCACAACTTGAGCATAATGTACAAAAAAAGGAAAACCAAAGGATGTGCTGAAAGTTACACTAAACTGATGAATATAAATGTAAAACATTCCTCAGTGTTTCAGAGATCTTTGCACTCTCTCCGCTCCAGCAGGTAGGGCTCACGCAGATTTTTCAGGCAGACCAGTGCGCTGCAGGCGAGGCGAGGAGGTCTCTGTTTATAAGGATGTGGTTATCTTCATCTTTCGACAAATTGACTACCAGGGAAATTTTATCATCTCGTTACATTCCCCGAAACGAGGAGACTCCCTCCGTTTCGCCTGCTCTAAGGTCATCCTGCGCTGTGACACTCCCCCCAGTCATCTTTGCATGCAAAGGTGTCATTTTAATGAGGGGTCGGAGCTCAATATCCTCCCTGTATCCTGCAAACTCACACACTCACTTGGCTCCCACTAAGGCAGAAGATATTATTTTGATCTTTCGTGTGTTGGAATCGCAGCATACATGGAACAATTTGCTGTAAATCCTGCAGCTTCAAAATGCTTTAAAACAAAAACAGACGCTGGAGGAAGAAGCCATTCAAACTAACCCGGCGCGTTTGACTTCAGCTTTTGGCGCAACACGGATGGACATAATCACAGTAATTGGATAACCATAATGTCACTGCCTGTAAAAAAGCTGCCATTAATATGACCAAAAGGCACAGGAGGCACGGCTGCTATTTTTATCATGTTTGTTGAAAATCAAAGGGCACAACAGAGAAGCATTCCTGCAGGGGAAATGTTGAACATGGGGCGCTGATCATTACATGCTTTGTAGCTTTATCAAGGCCAAATCCTGTTCGCCGGGATTAAACTGGCTGTGACATGTGGCAGAGGACACTGTTTATGAACGGCCACGAAAAAATTCAGAAGTAGTCACGATTAATGAGTGTTTCATCTGCACTGGATCAACACAGGCAGGGAGCCTGCGAGCATCTGCCTGAAACGGCAAAATGAAGCTCTTTGTAATGAAATTCCCTGATGAACCTAACGAGATAAGGGCCTCAGCACCGGCGACTAGTTTACCACTTTAACAGGAGCGGAGCCCTCAATCAAAGATGAGAATGGCTCCTCACCCAGTTTAGAAATCAAGCTCGAGTGCTGAATTTTATTTTCTGCCACGTTCCTCCTTCAACGCCGCCGCACCTGTGCTAACACAGTCCGCCTTTTCCCAGCGCACCGCCGAAGTCTGTTTTTGCGGCGCCGTCTCCGAGCAGAGAGGGGGGACGACGACAGAGGCAGGTGCACCTCTCATTTGCTTTGTATTCCTCTGCTAATCCCACTTACGTCGACCACTCTCCCACTGTTGGAGAAAACGTCTCCACATTCCCCTCATCAATGAAAAGTCTCTCGAAGGCTGGCGGCACGTGCCGTCGACGCCCGTGTTTACCTAAAGGCCGCAGATGTTGCTCCATTATTCCGGTTCGTCAAGTGAAAGCTCTTCACCGTTGTTTGAGTTTGTCGGACCCAGCGGGGGGTGTGGGCGGAACAGAGGGGGCGCACAGCTGAGCAGTGTGTACAGTCGTGTATGGTCCTGTGCAATGGTTGGATGTCTGCCATCGAATCATCGACCATGTTCAACATCTCGCAGTAACACCAGTTCAAAGTTTTTAATTTATCCAGCACCACTGTGTTGGTTGCGTGCACGATGAGAGAGCGAGAGAGAAAGAGATAAAAGAAGAGCGAGTGACGGTTAAGTCTCTGAGCCTCTCCGAGTGCTGTGTCAGCGATGGAGCTGTGAACGTAGCAGTTCAGAATGAGGACAGTTCAGTTATTTGTCGGTGAATATATGCAACAGCTCCTCAAGACTCGAGTTCCTGTGTCGTGCTTGCCACCAGCTTAATCAAACTGAAACCACCGCGCTCGCGACAACTTCAGCCCTGGCGCACTTAAGGTGGACGAGGAGTCATTGCTCTGATTAATGGTGCTTTTCTTTTTCTTTTTTTTGTCAACATTTTCCATGAAATGAGAGATTAGAGTAATGAGGTGTTACTGCATCTTTCAGTACTTTCCAAATATCCTAACCACAAATATATAGATTTATTTAAAGGCTCCATATAATACTGTTTTTCAGCAAATTCACATAGCTGTCAAAGGTCCAACAACACTGTATTCGAAATGTATTGCCCCAAAACAATCTGTAGTCCCGAATTTCTGTTTCTGTGCCTGCACCTTTAAATGATAATCAGCTCCATCTGTCAACACTAGACTTATGCTAGCAGTAGCATGTGCTAATGTTTACAGTGGATGCATCGCTATGGCTATATGGAGTGTTTTATGGAGTTTATGGAGTGTTTTTGCACATTGGATCTTTTCGTTACATCACAAAAGGAGCTGAATCTGAGCAGCCCGTAGGAGCACTGTTTTACCAGTGGGTGGGCTGCAGAGACGATGCAGGACTCGTTTGCTTTCCTCATTCTGGGAGTTGGTAGGCTCAGGTAGGACCAGTTTATGTATGTGGAGACCAGAGAAATGTGTTTTTCATAATATGGGACCTTTAAAAAAAATGTCCTGCAATTCTCAAAAGCAGCAGCTGTAGCCACGGGTTCATACATACATGGTATTCTAGTGAATATTTACAAAGATGGTGCATAACTCAAGGGAAACTACATCGCCCACGTTTGTTGCAACATGTCAGCATAATATGTTTTGGGTCAATAATTGAGGTCAATGGTACAATGTGTAGCAGGCAGTGGCTACGCAAGTAACTGACAATTTTTGTTTTCGATCCAATATCAAACTTTCTGTGACATCTGTCGACAACCAGAAAAATATAGAACACCGCCAACCTGATCCTTTAGGCATTTCACGCTCACAAACCCATCTGCACATGTGAGCACACTCGAACCGAATGCAAACATGCATTCCACTTGGATGTCATTTGCATAATCACATGACAATACACAGTTAATTGCCTTCTGACACGCCTCAGAGGAACTGAGCCGAATGCATGTTGCTTAACATGAGCACTGCAGAGCACAGATATAAAGCAACATCTGGCTCTAATGTGCACCTTTATTGGAGACATCTGTATGGAAGACAGGGACGTCAACCTATTCCACAGTTCTCTTGTCAAGGCAGAAATGATTCTCATGACAGCTAAACTGTCACCCTGGGGATGACAAAATCACTCAGTTGCCCGAGAAATAGCTGAGTGAAGCGATGGAGACCCACCCTAAATTGGGACACATATGTATTATGCATCAGGGAGAATCATAACATGCCATGACTTTGGCTGACTTAGTAGTTAGAAGTTGACTTGCTGGTTTAATGAGGTCACTTCTTTTGGCTCTTAAGCATTTGCTGAGAAATGTAGAAGTGTGTTACATGCCTGAGAGCTCAATTTTTGACTGATGCTATCCACTTATGTGGGTTATTGCACTGGAAAGCAGTGCTGATGTGATATTTTTGGGGCAGTTTTGAAAAGACTCAGAAACCTGAGAAATCTACAATTGATATATGACATTTGAAAATAGAGAAAATCCCAGGCTCATGCTCAGGCCAAACGCAGTAGAGAAAGAGGGAGAATATCACAACACATGCATGCGGGGGAAAATGATGACATACGACTCATACATTTAGGGCCGAGGCACTGATGGTATTTACTTGGACGTAAATGGTATGATATGAAATTTGATCTTTTGATTTCGCGTCAGCATTGCGCTTTTTTGCTCGTTCTTTCCACTTCAAAAGGTCAAATGTATGACAGATTATGTGGTAAAGATGCAAATGACAGCACAATGGGCAGGGGATGGAGGGTGAGGTATGAGTAAAAAACTGGACCAAATACCTGGACATAAAACCGGCAAGAGCGCTCTCTTTTCTGTAGCTGCAACCGGAAGAAAATGCAGGCGTTAGTGTGAGGTCAACAACTCAAACAATTTCCATGAGAAAAAACATTTCTGCATAAATAAGTATTGACAAACAATACTCTCGCAAATTAACAAAACATAAGTGAAAAGAAGTATATTAATTACACACTATCTTGGAGAACACCCAAGATATTCAGGGTTATCATTTTCGTTCATTTTTTTTATTTTTCACTTGAGCACTCCACATGAGAGCTCAGGAGAGCCAATAATCCCTTGAACCTCTGCCACCACTGAAGGAGAGCTAGTGGCGAACAACTATTTAGCATACCTGCAAAATGACAGGAAGCTCTGGCTCAAAGGAAAGGCTGTTAGCGCTGCATGGAGAGTGAATAATTTTAATTGAGTTCTGATACAAGAGGGGTAGCCAGCAGAGCTACTGTGTGGCTTAACAGCTAGGTTCTGGTACCATGCTAAATCCCATGCAGATTAGCTCCAAAGACTACCATTTCCCCATAAAGGAGCCTCTTGCTCGACATCACAGCCCACTCTTCTGGAAGCGGTCCCGTCCGTACCGGTAGCCAACAACCCTTTGATCATGAAAACGACACTGATCTCACCGTTTGCCAACTCAATCCTTTCATTGTCTGCTGGCAGAGAGCATTGTGCTTCGCTATCAAAAAGGGAAAAAAAAAAAAAAAAATCTTTAATTCGCTTAGCTCTTTGCAGATTGTGTCAAAATGATTGAACTCGGGGAGGTAAACATCAGCCACTGTCAGAGCGCAGGAGGGAAGAGTTCTGTGGGCTCGGGTGTTGCCTTGGGGAGAGCTCTCATTAACAAAGGGCGTCGAACAGAAGAAAAGGCTCCAGGGCCATTTTTCTCCTTGGATGCACCATACCGCAAGAATGGAGCGTATATCACACGACAGAGAATTATAAATCATAGGTAGAACCCTGACCTCTTGAATAAATTATCTTGGTTTAAAAAGCTTCTTCATTCCTCTTAACCTAGCTGGCTTTTTTTTCTCTGCGCCATTTCTTCATCTATACAAGAGCAGCATGTGAGTACAACGGCAATCTCCACTGCAGCAGGAGCTCCTACCTTGAATGCTGTGTTTTATGAGAGACCTTTTTTTTCAAGAGGTATTATAAACTCTAGTTGCCCCTCAATGTGAATTTACTCATCACGCTCCCTTCTGAGGCCTTTTGGCCATCTTTACTGCCTCCCCTCTCCATTGGAGAAAACTGGCACTAAAATCTCAATGGGGACATCTGTGTCTGTTGCGGCGATGAAATAAAAAACCGTCCCGGGAAAGAAAAAAAAAAAAAAAAAGCTATCGGAGAACAGGTGTTCGTGTTCCTCTACAAGTGAAGCCGCTCCAGCAAATTAACGACTGACATTTTGAATTTCACTGATGTTTGCTTTTCTGTTGGCTGCTCAGCAGACAGAAAGTATTATTTTAGCTCGCTTTGCCTGAGTGCCCCTCACTGTGCTCTGCTGTGAATCGGGGGAATAAATGCATTAGCTTCAGGTTCAGCGAAAATGAAAAACTCTGCACCCTCTCAGCTTAGATCCAACCCACTGAAATCTTAACCCTGTCCCATTAGTAAAAATCAAGTGGTGCAAATGTAGTGCTTTTGACAAGCATGACATATGGATAGCATCTTTTAAACTACATCAAAGTAAAATTGATAGCATAATACATGATACCAGAGTAAGAGATGTGTCTGAGCTATCCACTGAAAGTGAAGGTGTGTTTTAGAATGCACTGGACCACAGGGAAATGGTGGATATCATTTTATCTGACAGCAGTGGGCCAAACTGTAGATCATTAAAAGAATACCTACTGCTCAGGTTTGACTGGATTGAAGTCTTGCGGTAGGTAGATCTCCATTTTTGGAAATCCAGACAGGTTTAGTCCGAGTCGGAATGAAAATGTTGAATTACAAATTGGCACGATTGAGTGAGACCGTTCACCTAAAAGTCCTCGATTTTGAGTCGACTCCCCGAGCAAAGGTTGAGCTGAACAGTGCTGACAAGCAGGGGCATAGGCCACCATTCCTGGAGGTCATGTTTATCCAGCTTGTTCGCCAATCAGGATATTCTTTTGAAGCACAGGGGAAGTGCATGAAGGGGAGGGTTTGATATTTCTCTCAAAACAGCTTCTTTCACTACCTTATTGAGGCTGCGTGCTGCGCTGTCTTTGCCGCCTGGCGTGAGGTTCCTCAGCTGCACGTCAAGGAGATCCACCAGCTGAACCATGGCCTTCACCGTGTAGGTGATGTCCCCCGCCTGAAGATTACGCTTAGTTTGCTCCGCCAACTCCCTGGCGATGACTGCAGCTGTCTCTCCAGCCTTTAGCTGTAAAAAAAAAAGAAAAAAACATGAAGGACAAACCAGTGAGTGGATTCATTAATTCATAATTCATAAAAAAACTTCATGTCAGTTGTGACTGAAACATAGAAATATCTGAACTGGAGATGTATTCCCCTACAGCCGAACACAAATCCGATCAAGCCTCATACCCTTACTTTTTCGCTGCAGCGTGAACTTATTATCCGCAGCCTACACACTGGAAAACATGGGAAAACATGACAAATTGCAATATACAAATGTGTGGCCCCTTAAAATGAACGCCGTTTAGCCTATACATTTCCCCCAACTGCTGCTATATTGCACACAATTAATGTGTTGAGATGGTACTCAGCTGAGTGTACACTGGGGCAAATATTGTATCCGGAAGCAATTATGAAATCAGCTATTGAGGGAATTTCCCCAGGTAGCCTTCCACCTTTATGGAACTAATGGGGAGCACTGCAGCATGAGGGAGGCAGCGTGTATATGTTGTACACAGAGGAAAGATCCTGTTGGGTATTTGTTTTTTTTATGTTTGAAAGCTTATGTGATTTTTGTGTCCTGGGTATTGTTGGAAAAAAAGAAACATGTCAATGATTATTTCAGTCAAGTGTTTCCCTTTTGTTATTTTACAGCTTAAAATACCTAAAATAAGATTGCTTTATTTTGCACATCATTAGCTTGCAACATTAGTTTCTCGCGTTGTATGCTACAGGAATAAAATGTTCATCACTCGCAAATCCATTTTGCAGTATTTTCCCACTGAATTGGAGACAAATGCTATCAAGAGTCTAGGCCAACATTGGCAACTCTCTTCTGCTTCTGTCTGATTTGCAGAAAATTACACTCCATCAAACCGAAAACAAATACACCCATTAGTCTAAATAAAAGATTGATTTCTTGCAACATTGAATATGAAAACACAGCTTGAAAAACTGGACAAGTGTGTGAGCTAAGAGGTCACGGAGGGCCTGGAACCTGTGAGCTTAAGCGTTAGCATGCTTTCATGGAGTTTATGTCACCGTCAAGCTTATTGTTCTCCTTTTAAAGCTAGCTAGCAACCTTTATGTTGACAAAATCAACAGTTATCAGCTAAAACTCGTCTGTCATCGTCTGTTCATTACATACTGCAAATGTAAAGTGTGTAAAATGTGTATAACGTAATTTCGCTTACAGTCGGGAAAGTGCCCCTTGCTACTTCTGTCACGTGGGAATCGTTCTAATATCATACTTAATTATGAGCTAGGGAGGCATCTGTTTATTGGCTAATATGAACATCACCGCAGGCCAAATTACAGCGTAGAGGTAAGCCTAGCTCTCTCCTCTTAATAATGGTAGGAGGTGCCCCTTGACGTCAAACATTTCCCACTTTTAATTTTTGAGTCTCTACTTGCTAACCGTTTCAGTAAATGGGCCTGATCCAACAACTCAGAGACTCAACAGCCAATTCTTTTCAGTGTAGTGCCCAAATTATACTGATATGAAATAATAAAGCAGTTAACTTGACTAAAAGCAGAATACTCTTTTGGTCTAATGTAGTTCAGGGGTCAGTTACGAACTAATAGACTACAGTAGGTGCAGTAAGATGAGCCTCGTAACCGCGGTGGCATCAGCTAAAACAGGCCAATACTGATTTACTCTGGCATCACCTGCTATCATCGCCTGTGAGTTTATTAGTCAAGCCAATTATACCGCTTAAATTGGTCTTCACAGAGGTGTACGCGGAGGAACGTGTCTTTGGAAGATGTTTTCCTCTCTTCCCTCGCTGCCCTTGCCTCTTAATGATGGGAGCCGTGTGTGCTGGGTAAATAGCTCTGTGTTTTTTCTCTCTCTCTCTCTCACTGCTTATCTGGTGTCATTTCTTTCTCTTTTTATTCTCTATATCTTCCTTTCTCGTTTTGTCCGCCGAACCACGCGGTAATGAGCAAGTGCCACATACAGGACAATGACTCTAGATCTGAAATAATGAAGTGCCAGATGGGCATTCCAGATCTGTGACACGTTGATCTTCATTAAAGCCTCCCTGTCTCCACAGCGACAGGCAAGCTGCTGAAGTGTGATTTGCTTGAAAAAAAAAAAAAAAAGATTAACAACACTTTTGTTAAAAATACACACATTACTTTGATTGTTGAGTAGATCTTAACAGGCAATATTCTGTCAGAGCTGCGCTGCTGCTGCCGAATCCATACGACAACAAAGCAAAGGCAAAACAGCCGCGATAGCAAGTTCGGGAATAATTTGAGCTTTAGTTAATTTCTCCAACAGCAGCCGAGTAGCGGGGCTTTATTGCGCCGCTAAATCGGCGCCGCGACCGCACAGAAATGCGCCCTGATCATTTCCCTCCCTTCTATTTTGTTCCCCAACAGCCATTCCCCTATCCATACCCGCAAAACTGCCGTTTGTTTAATGGGCCGAGCTTTGTGCCGCTGAGTAGATCATGAGTGTTATAACATGCACGCCTCGGGGTCCTATGAGTTTAAGGGAGAACATTTTCGACATTGCCTGCGATTCATAACCTGGAACCCCCCACATCCTCGCTCGCAGTAACCTTCCCCTCTCTTGATTCGATTCTATTACAGATTTAAACATAGGAAGCTTTATGTGGGGCTTTGCATAATAACTTTGCCCGTAGAGGAGGGGATACAAATTGTCTGTGCTTGAGAGGTGCTGAACGCAACCCGCTGCCGTATCATGACGCAGGACAAGAAAGTGGTCTAGATTAGCAGTTCATTAGCCTATGCTGGTGCTGCGGTGGAGGTTTTCGCTCCGCTCCCCGTCCAACCACCCACTCCACAACTATACATAATCCTTACACGGAGTAAAACTTCCGAATAATCCCTTAGATTAATTGACCAGTTAAGGAGGAGCAAAGAAGAAAAGAGAAAACGCACAGAAACTAAAGCCCACGGAGTACCGTTAGCTTGAACACATGCTACAGGCTACACAGGAACAGTTATTTTAACAAATGAACACATGAAAATATCATTTCAAGTCAGTGCCAAATGCTTTTTTGGTTGAGAAGAGAAATGTGTGATGCATCCTGATCAGAAAAAGCACAAAAAGCACTTTTCAAAACAACCTAGCCGTGATGTTTCCATACAGTAACCCCATTACATGGCGTTGCTTGGTACCTTCTGGCTGATGAGGTTGACCCAGGGGGAGGTGCAGTTGCTGAAGTCGGGTCCCTGGGGGTCCCAGTATCCCTCCGGGCCCACGCACACGTACGAGGCCACGCCTGGAGAGAGAGAAGAGAGAAGAGAGAGACGGCGGCTTAGTGAGCGCGGCGCCGCGACAAGCCATTAGATCTGGAGACACGACCGCGTCCGTACGCCGGAGCAGCTTCGGCGACACATGTTTTGGAACATGGCTGTCAGTGTGTGTGTGTGTGTGTGTGTGTGTTTCTCAGAGATCTCTTGGGAGACAATCAAGCTTAGCCACATTTTCTCATCCCTCTTTCTCCTTTTTTCCCATGACAGAGTGATGGGCTACACAGCGCTTCAGTCTTGTCAACTAATCCTCAATCCTTCTGTATTTTCCACTTTTCTTATTTGAAAAACTTGTCCAAATAAAAACTGCAACGTCGGAAGAAACAAAATCCTTAAAGTGATTAAATTAATGGATGTAGCAAAATGTAATTGGATGGTTTTTATCTTACGGTGACCGAAATGAAGTTGCCTCACTCGAGGCCAGCCGTGCTCGCCCAGACAGCGTCTGCACTTAATCATTAAAAGTCAGACAGTGTCTCGCATGTGCGCGCGACAGTTCAACTCCTGCATGGAGCGAGAGGAGAAAAAAAAAAAAGACGCCAAAATAGGCGCCAATTAAGTCTGCCATCGCTGGATTCATCACGAAAGGTCAATTAAGCGGGTTCGAGAAAAAAACTGTCTGGCTGACAGATATGTGGACCGGGGAGTGACGGCCTTACAATGTTCCATCTGGGCTTCGGTGCGAGTAAACCTCCGGATGCTGAGCAAAATGAAACAGTGTGCCCATCATCTGTCGAGGCTCTCCGAAAACTGTCACACTGACCTTTAAACCCTAATTAATTAATGAATAAATCAAAGAAATTTAATTGCGAGACAAACAAACAAACTGTTTTTGTGGACATCTGTTCTTCAGCGGTGAAGGCAGAAGAGTGCCTTTGACTCGCTCCTCCGCACACCTGAAATAACTCGCGTCTATATTTTCGGAGCTGACATCAGCAAGGCTACACGCTGACATTAAATTGCCCTTGCTTGTACTTAGAGGGAGGGTGCGTTGGAGGGCGAGACGGCCAGCATTAACAGATATAAATTTTGATTGACATATAATTTCCTTCCCCGGTCCACCTTGGACAGCCTTATGTTTGATGGGTTTATAAGATAAGGGACTCTGCATTTGCTCCTATGCGGAGAGGCAGGAGAGGCGGCATGAAAGGGAGGAGTGAGAGGGGGAGAGAGAGAGAGAGAGAGAGAGAGGGGGGAGACGGGATGACAGCGAGAGCGAAGTGAGGTAGATGGAAGGGGGGAGCTCGAGGAACTTTCAAAGAGTGGCAGAGGAAGCTCACACAGTCGTGTTCTGCTTGGCAGTGTCGTCTGAAGAGCAGCGGCTTTGAAGAGCGCGCTGAGGGGAGATGGGGTATGTGTTCCTCTTATCTTGCCATATGACGGCTGTTAGTGAGGTCTCGACGGGTGCTGGTGTTGCCCATTAATGAACCCCGTATGTGTGTGTGTGTGTGTCGGAGGCTGTGTGCTGATTGAGGGAATGAACAGATTTTTTTTTTAGGCCTCGTGCCAGATTTGAGGGTGATGTCACCGCCCCAAACTAGGATGACTTGCTCTGTGAAATAATCGTGACAGCGAGGGTCGGAAAATTCCTTAACAAAGGCACATTTTGCAATTTGAACACATCTGATTTGCATAACCTCTTCTTCTGGGTGCGTCATAACGTATTACTACCAGCGTGTTGCCTTAAAACCCGCTAAATCAACGCTTCTTAGTTAGTTTTCTGTTTAAGTTGAAGCATCAGTTCTTCCCTTGACAAATAGTACATCATTTCAAGAATCCAGCAATATTTTCAACCTTTTTACATCAGAGCTTTTCCTTGAAAAGACCTATGCTCAGTGGCAAGGTCTCATAACAATATGAACTGCTTTTAGACCACTCAGATGTCCTTACGTTCTCAGGTGAAGCTTTTGTGTTGAAAGCAGCAAACATCAATTTTATCTTGATGCACACTTGGACTTCATTCTCTTAGTGCTGATATAAAGACACAGTCGGACCAGCATGTATGGAAAGAGACGCCTGGTAAACAAAGCTCAGCAGCTCTTTCAAAGTGTCTCATACAAATGTGTTTAGCTCGTAATTAATTACGCCAATTGTGTCCCGAGAGACGGGGAATAAATATGTGTGGTGTACCAGTAACTAGTTTCCATACAGATGCAATGCTAAGCTATCTTTAGGCTTGCATCAGTGAGTCAGGAATAAAAGAGTGAGGAAG
Organism: Haemulon aurolineatum; assembly: GCA_038406115.1. NCBI lineage: Eukaryota > Metazoa > Chordata > Actinopteri > Lutjaniformes > Haemulidae > Haemulon > Haemulon aurolineatum. The sequence goes on from JBCAUF010000092.1 coordinate 13,041,085, forward strand.
GGAGGAGGGGGGAGGGGAGAGGAGAGGAGGGGAGAGGAGAGGAGAGGGGGGACAGGAAGCTAGAGAACAAGTGCTGCAGGGGGAGTGTAAACATAAACAAAACGCACAGCGGCGGCTGACATCAAGGCAGAGAGCTTCACATGAGACAGTGTCTCCTAACGACAGTATTGACATCGTTACGGGCTGAAGGGATAAAGAAATCACATATAGACAGACTTTTCCTCGCAGTTTTTCATTTTTGTACAGTTTGAACAGAGGAATGTTTTAGGTTTTGGAAGATTAATCATGTTAACTGCATGTGGCAATCTGGAGTGACACGTAATGTCACACACTATATACTCTGTATATGTACCCTCTATATACTACGCTGTATGTGTACCCTCTATATACTACACTGCTAAGTGGGCTACCTGCCGACAAATGAAAACAAATGGAGAAAAAAACATAGATAGAATTGAAAAAAAAAAGACAAAAAAATAGTCGATGACAAATGCAAGAGGTATGTGACCCCAACTTGGACCAAAATTAGTTGTTGAAAATTAATAAAGAGATGAATAGATGGACCAAACTTCATCTTCCATGTTGGCCTGATCATCTGTTGACTTCTCATGTTCCATCAAACTTCTTTTTAGCAATATCTGCTGTGCTCCCTAATCTAATTGGCTTCTTGAAAGGAATGATGTCTAAAACTGTTGCTGTTATGGAAAAATGCTTGACCAAAATCTGCATTACCTATGGTTCCAGGTGGACACGGCATCTTTGACACCATGCCTTGCTTGGTCTTCGGCCAGGAGATGTCCATCATCACCAGGGGATTGCAGTACTCCACCCTGACGTTGGGAAGCTTCGAGGAAGGCGGCGC
>JBCAUF010000092.1:13188454-13199256 GCA_038406115.1 Haemulon aurolineatum
AAAGGGTTTTTCAGAAGCAAATGGTTCCAGGTAGAACCTCAGTCCCTGTAGAAGAACCCTTATTTCTAAGAGTGCATAGAATATAGGAACAAAAACTACTTTTTTCAGGATGCACACAATGAAAAGTCTTGTCTGAATACAAAAAAATGAATTCATAGTAATACATAAAAAAATCATTCAGATATCTACATTCTAGCTGCCAGTTTAGCCTTTAACATTGTAGGGCGATCTGATCTTTATGTTCTTAACACGGCTTTCAACTCGAAAAAGCGTTTTTCTGTTTTCCGTCGTGAGACAAAAAAAAAGAAAAATCTTTAGAAATGTAATGAACGGTAAGGATAATCTTTTCTCAACTGATCCCACACATTCTCTGTCAGCACCTCAAGGTGTGTTTGCCATTGACTCGAGGAGGACTCCCAACAACAGCCGAATGTTTTTCTTGCTCGCCGCCGCACGAAAAGCTCGATGCAGCCCTTGAACCAAGGTGACGTCCCCGCGCGGGCGGAAGAGAGGAATAGGCCCCCCCCCCCCCCCCGGTTTTCCAGCTCGCCCGCGGGGGGGCGGCGGGCGGGGTGGGGGCTCCGTTCTCTTGCCTGCACGCCGGCGCCGTTATCTGCTGCTTATTATTTGGCTGAATGAGCTGGAGCGGGGGCTCGCGGGGCCTCGCTCCTGACATAATGACTGATTACAGTCTTGTGGCTCCCCTCTAAGAAATCCCACAGTTGCCACCGGCGCGCCGCGGCGGCTCGGCGATCGCGGGCGAGAGCAATGTGCGAGCGGATGGCGAAGCGGGAGGGGGCAGGTGGGAAGGAGGGAGGGAGTTCTGCTGGTCTTTTCCCAATGACAGCGTAACTGCTACCCAGTCCGCCAGCTGTCATGACTGACAGAGATTCTGGTGGACACCTGGGTCATCAACCTCCTTGTCATCAGCCACCTTGTTAACAACTGCCTCTTCTCACTAAAAGGCTGAAATGGGAATAATGTTAGATATTTCCATCTCTAAGCCAAACTGCAACAAATGTGACTAAATAATGTATTTTAAGTCACCTCTTGAAGAGCAGCGCCGCTTCCACCTCTCCTCCTCTTGCAGAAATGCAGTACATACTAATGCATGCAGACATTAAGCCCATTAGGAGTAATACGTGTCACATGAGCCATCCATAATGCACCAGCTTGTGAAGACATCATCCGTTCCCACTCGTGAGCGTGGAAATTTCGGAGGCACGCAGGTGTGACAGCAAGTCTGGAGAACAACGCGGCGGCGCAGGCTCTGTCAATACCGTCGGCTGCCGTTTCCCAAACAACGAGAAGAAGTCATCCTGTCAGCACTTTTCAAACGCCGGCTTTCAGGCAGTCAATTAAGTTCAAGGTGAGACAAAAATGTGTTGTCATTTAAACCGTTTTGCTCCGCTGGGGCGGCGCATCAACTCAGTCATCTCCATTCCAGAGGTGACAAAGGGCTGGCAGGGAAGTTTATATTTGCCAGTGGATACACAGTTCTGCTGTCATTATACCAGCCCCGAGATGAAGCGGGAAGAGAGCGTACGAGGCGCCAAGATTTAAAATGCGCCCGCTTCCCCCGTGAACAGAGGCTCGTAATGACAGGAGCAGGCCCAGAGACAACTCCTGAGGAGCCTGCTGGCTGAGGCAGTCGGCCCTGCCAGATCCACCGCCCCCCCCCGCCCCAACTCCTCTCCTCTCCTCTCCCCGCTCCACTCCCACACTCCTAAATCCAATCCTATGCTATCGATTAGGAAAATCAATTTGGTCCAAGTCACAGGCACAGAGGGAGATGCTGAAATGCTGCAATACATTTTGAAGTCACAAGCGGAATCGGATTCTGATCCGCTCATGAATACGCTCTGGTTTTAATGCATGTAAATATTCCTCCCGTTAATTAAGAAAAAAGAGGAAGCAACCTCACATGACGGCAGCACAGATCCTTCATTGTGGAGCTACCCACCTGTGTGAAAATACTTTAATTATCTGCCTGCAAAAAGTGCCTCTACCCTCTGTAAATCTTATCAAGTATGAATGGGCAAATGGTATTTTAATTTAAGAGGATTCAGCGGGATACTGCAATCAACATTTCTGCAAGGCATTCATGCTTTGTGTTCCATTACAAGCTCTTTTGAAGTGGAGGGCTGAAAGTACAGCACAGTGAAAAGAAAGTCTTTTATGGAATTTTTATCCAAACATAATAAGAAAGACCATTAAACTTTATGTGTCTTCAGTGTGCCGGCATGTTTTGAAGACGTCAAACGACTGCAGAGCATGGATGGATTACTGAATGGGGGGCTCATGGGGGTCAGGGATTGGCCTGTGCCCCAGAGCCTTTGTGAAGTGATTGCTAACATTTCTTGGAGAATCAGCGAAATTGCAACACGAGAATGCAAAGTCACTAAACAGAGATAAGAAAATGGCAGCACAGGGATGCAAAACCACTAGAAAGAGATGCAAAACAACTCCAGAGAGGCAAGAGGACCACAAAGAGACGACGTGATTGGTCGCTTGTCGAAATTTTGTGTTTCTCTCCTTTGGGGAACCTTGGTCCCACGTCGGAGGGATGGGAGGCCTTAAACATATCTGGGCCCAGAGACCCATGGTCTTATCTGTCCATGTTAAGATGCTGCAGTACTTTAGATCACCCAAGCTGTGCAGAAAATTATTTCGAAAGAACTGTTTCAAAGGCATCCAGAGAGGCACATTCTGTGTCAAGCCTCTAACTCGGCTAATTTGATGAATCTAACAGCACAATTTGGCAATAATTTGTGAAAAATATTTATCTTTTTTCCCTACTTAAGTGCAGCTAAGCTGAAGGGGCACTTTTTGATAACTGGTCTCAGACTGGGAATGCAAAGTTGCTACACGCTAATCTGCACCTGATATTTGCCGATACAGCAGCCTGCGAACAAGGAAGCCATCTTCATCTCTCTTTGCTGGCCAATTAGTGGTCAGATCAGGAGGTCCCAATGGTTTAGGGAGGCGTAAATACTAACCGCCATTTCCATTCATTTGTATGCGGCTGCAGGTGCACTACCTTATTATGCATTCAAGCCCAAACCTGCCTCCCAAACAGGCCATAAATTAACTTCTTTTAAAGCTTCGGCCCCAGAGAAGCATTGCATCTTTGTTCGAATCCTCTTCACTGGTCCAGAGTTCACGAGGGGGGAAAAAAAAATCCTTGGAACAAAGGAAAGCCATCAGTATTGTTGCAAAAAAACTTGGTGTCATACTGTAAAATGCACAAAGACAAATGTATCAGATTTTACGGAGTAGTAAAGAGGTTGATGGACTGCGGCTCCGTCAGGCTTTGTCAGTTTGATGGCTTTTTCGGTACCTTTTAACGCCACCAACAGGGTCGTAAGTGTGGCTTGGATTGCTTTAAATGCTAAGTTGACATTTTTGGGTCCATATCTGCACTCCAGCTGAGAATCGGTCTTTTCTCACTCGTGGGCATTCATTTTCCTTGGGCCAGTTCTGCCTTCGCGGGGCTAGGGGTTAACAGTGTTATACAACAGACTGCTTTTTTGGAATGCAGATATAATTGCTAAAAATGTCAGCGCTGACTTGACCAACTTAGCTGCAACCGATGTGATCACTGCAATGTGCTTACGTGAGTCATTGCTGCGATGCAAAGATGGCATCTCCATCTCCATTCATAAAAATTAATGCATATCTGCATCTGCGCAAGCTAGTTACTGCTTTGCACTCGTATCCCCTTGGCACGCAGTCTTTGTGTCTCTGCCTGCAGAGGTTGTTGAGTGTTAAAATGCGACTGCTAAGCGTGTAACCCCGCTGGGGACAACTTAACTACGTGTCAAGTTAAGGGTGGAGGGGTGGCTTGGAGATAAATAATAAAAAAAAAACAGCAATCTAAAACATGAATACATTTTTTAGAGCACTCTGTCACTGGTCATGGTAACGCCTTACACTCGAGTTTGACAATGTACGCGCCTTGAGGGCCTTTATTAAAATTGAATGCATAAATTAAAACGATGTGCTGCTTGAATTCGAAAACGCAGTCACAGCCTGAGTGTGTTCTGCGAATGTGACGGTAAAAAAAAGCATCTTTGCCTAAGTGAATTTCACGGTCAAACAATGATCTCGTCCCCTACTTGCACACAATGTCTTTTGCTTCTATCCACAATTGTTTTCCATGACCTCATCCTATCCTCAGCGCACCACACACACTCACTGGAGTACTGTAAAATCCCCTGCAAATCCGCTAGTGATTTAAAGAGGCTCATCAATACACCACACATCCTTTGGATCTTATCTGAACTGCTTTTTTGGTTGTAAACCCGTGACGGAGAACGGGTGTGGAATTAATTTGATTGAAATTTTAATCCCCGCCATCATGCTGGTAAATAGCAGGTGTAGTGGTGAAAACAACGGTTGAGTTTACCAAATGAGTAGATGAACAGACTGTTGATTTCTCTCTTTTTCCTGCCTCACACCGTGTTTTTCAGTCCTTTTACCTGACATTTGTGCATTAACAGACTGTTCTTGATCACAGATACGAGGAATCATTTGTACTTTCTTGCAGGTGTGAAATAAACACACAAAAATGCATACCAAACCTGTATATGCTTCCACAAAAAAGCCATCTTTTGTGTGCCTGACACCATACATAACATATATTCTGCCATATAGTTCAATACATGCTGTATCTATAGCAAAATGTGTCAAGAAATGTCATCCACTGTTTTGACTTTTCCACTCAAAATAATAGTAATGGGGTTACTCTTCACAGAGCCATACAGAGTCAGGAAACTAATTGTCTGTTCTTTCCATCAAGCACCAGCTGAAGTCTCCATCTCAACTGTAACCCCCATTTCCTGCTGGGGGGTTGTGAAAGATTGTGTCAAAGCCTTTGTGTCCAAGCTCTTCATGAGGCAGGACAGCTAACGTGTTGAGAGGCGCGGACCTCGAGGACCTTTTCCTCGGCCGCGTGCTTTCGGGTTTTTTTATTTTTTTATTTTCAGCTTTTGCTTTTCTTCTTTTGTGACATTCCTGCCAGAGAAAGGGCCCCAGTGGACCAACCTGTCTCACTCCTAACAGCATGATAACTCCAGGTCTTTGGGACTTTACAAAAACCAAGGGCCCCACTGTAGCGGTGGGTGAGATTTAGCCCACAGGAATGTGAATGCAGTAGGTGGCCCCCCTTATATTTTTTTTAGCCACAGGTTTAAGGATTTTGTTTAAAAAGACGAAAAATAATGATATGCGAGCGTGTATAGAGCATAGAAACCTGCATATGGCCCCCCCATCTATTGGGTTGGACTAGAGATAGAGCCACCTATTACTTAAAAATCACAGAGGGGAAAAAAAAAAAATCAAAAACATTTAAAGCATCATCTCCCTTCTCTGTGGATGCCTCTGTGGTGCTTAACATGTCAGCATCCAGCCGCGGGGATAAACAATCATTCAAATCCATCACTTAGACAGCCAGTATGAGAATTCAGAAAACTCTTCCCTCTGTGGTGTCCTTATTTTCTAACTCGTCAAGGATCTCATGCAGCGCCGTCTATGATAAGTGTGAAAAAAGAAAAAAAAGTCTAATCTTTTGAGAGCAGTCATGTCATGTGCGGGGAGATTTGCCATAAAAAGTTTTAGGTAAGGGATCCATGTATGCTGGAAACCGTGGTCTTAAGTTACCGGAATGCACACACACAGCCCCGAAAAAGAAAAAAAGGTCCAATCCAGGTAATAAATAACTATCCAGTAGACCATACACAGTGTGTGAGAGTGCAACTGCAGTTTGTGGTCTTGCTCGTGTAATATTTCACAAAATAAGCTGATGGTACTTCTGCAAGATTAATGCTAGACACACTACATCAGTGTTTCTATTGGCCCACGGTGTGAATTAGCTAGTTAAAGTTGCACAAGGGTGAAATCTGACCTGCAAGACCGTCAAATTCTCCACCAACACAGGAAACGAGGGCTGCGACTGCAGATTTTCTCGAAAACAGTGGGGAAATAATGAGAAAAGGCAAACCCCAAGGTTATATCATCAAATGTGTCGCGTTGTCTGATCGACGGTCCGAGAGCAAGAAGACATTCAGTTTGCATTTTGAAGGGCTCTGAGTTAATTTCATCGAGTAATTCTTTAAGCTCTACAGGGAACAGATGCCATTGTACAACCTTCAGTTGAAGTGAATGAGAAAAGGAGTGACCATACATTACAGTGAGAACTGACGTCAGCATGTGTGCTTTGACTGAACTATTTTTTCCGACTCTGATAATGAAAAACACCTTTCAAGAACTTCCCTCGTCAATGCTAATGCGCAGGAGGAACACAAAAAGTGAATCACAACCAACCCACCGCCTGCGATCGCCACACAGATGAGTGTAGCTTCAGCGCGAGGACGTATGAATGCGACATGTGAAAAAAAAAAAAAAAAAAAGGAGGTGCAGTCCGTGACCTCGAGCATAATATTCAGTTGTGCAGCCGCGTGCCAGACCACCACAGACAAAAGCGGACAGATGGGGAAAGGCATTCGTTCACTCCGTTCACTTCTGCTCGGCTGCTCCTCGGACCAAAGTCGATCAGTGTTTGGCCATAGTTAGCGCCGGTTTTTTTTATATCTCACTTTCAAATTTGTGGCGAAAAATAGATGCCGACAGCTGACAGGAAATGTGTGTGTGTGTGTGTGTGTGTGTGATTGACAATCTTTCATCTCAAATGCTATTCCTCGAAGGACGGTTATCCAAATTGACACATGAGTAAAAGCCCTAACTGTACAGAACGCGAGCCACGGAAGCCGTATCCTACATAAGCTAACCTAATGAAGAAAATCGGAGAGCCCGTGTCTCCATTCATACCGCGACGGCAAATTGGATTCCTCCTGGCTCGCGATCGTGTCCAAAAAGGCAAAAAAATCAAATCAAATAAATGGAGCTGCCAATAGAGAAGAAAATTCACTGGCTGAAGAGCTACACTACATCAACGAAAGGGTGAAAAAGGAGACGCGTCGCGGAGAGTGGGGTTACGCTGCACAAATGAACAAATGATGGGAGGAGGAGGAGGAGGAGGAGGAGAAAAGAAGCATGCTCCTCGGCACGGACGGCAAATTAACCCATGTTGGTGTACAACAGGAGGAAATATGTGCCAGCACAAAAATAAAAAAAACACACATGCGACAGAATGAGTCACTCCACAGACAAAAGAGGGCGTGGATTAGTCTCTTAAAAGGGCTCTAATGAATCTAAGCCTGAAGTGTTTTTTTTAAGGCTACGGGTTCTAATTGAATTTCTCTTAGTGCCCGGGAGAAAAATAGACATTTTGGAAACATTTAACAGCATTAACTGGCTTAAGACGTTACGGTGGAGGCAGTAAAATGCAGTGTGGATCAGTGCATACCCACCCAGCCACCCAGCCAGCCAGCCAGCCGGCGTGCTGTTCCCATGTTTATTTCTCCCACCTGCCACTAGATCACAATGTGACTCCTTATCCCGAGATAACCAAGTCAATCAATATGGAGCACACAGCGTCTCATGTTCCAGCACGCCATCTCCCCACTGCAATGGATGGACCGCATCGTGGCAACAACGGCTTCGAGGCAAAAGCGAGGGGAACCATTATTTTATTCTCGTACGGCGCCGAGTCCCACCAGGTATCACACCAGATGCTAGGTTTAACCGCTGCTACGCTGAATGCAGCCAGGATTATATTCCACGTGGAGCGTTTAGCCGAATCCAAGCGGATGAGACGCGCTGAAAACAAAGTGCAGGTTGACATAACCGTTTAGTCGGAAGGCATCAAATGTCCCCTTGAGTTTCCCCCTGGAGGAGAAAGACAAGGGTTTTTTTTTTCTTTTACCGTTGGTGGAGGAAAACTGTGCATGTGTGTGTGTGTGTGTGTGTGTGTGTCATCTGCTTGAGGGCACTTCTACCAATGTGCAGATTATATGACAGATGGCACTGCAGCCCTGGCCATAATGGATGTAATTGTCAACTAAGGACACGGCCAACACCAATGTTTGTGATATTCAGACATGAAGGGCGGAAGGAGAGCACAACGCGGAAGTCCGGGTCTCACGTCTGAGTCGAACGGAGCAGAAAACTGCCCACGAAAGATCCCCAGATGCTCTGTTTTAATTCGGGCTAAAAAAAAATTTTTTAAAATTAAAAATTAACAAAGATCGCAGCGCGAATTGGAAATGAAGGGCATCATTGTGCGGCGGAAAGAAAAACTTCAGACGCGATCCAAAGTGATGGGGGCTCGGTTACCTTTCCCACTTTGATTCTGATGTTGAAAGACAGTGTGCTGTCCTCACATCAAAGCAGCTCGGGTACGGCGGCCCCCTCAACCCCGCACTGCACTCAGCAGACACAGGGGCAGCATGTCTTCCTCAGCATGGGCAAACCATTCCCTCTTTTCCCTACTGTATGTGTGCATCAAACAATGATGTGGTGATATAGTGTTTCTGAGGAGAAAATCCATGTGTGTGTGGATATTCTGCAAAGAAAAGCCAAGAAATGTGAAGGAGTCGACCGACTGAGGAGAGATTCAGTAAAATATACATGATTTTTTTTTTGGTTTTTCTGCACACACACACACACACACACACAATACCAATAACATGCATATTCTATCCCTACCACATATGCAACCTTTTCATTAAAAATGCAGACGCTCTCACACCACTGCATCCATCCTCACACACACACTCCAGGACATTTTTGAACAACAAACTGCAACGGCGCACACACACAGGCCTGCGCTGGGAGACTGCACACAGTTTTAGCCTATAGACTGAGGGGCTAAAGGTTCAATCTAAACTGCAAGAAAAGGACAATAAACTGAGTGCATGACTTCAGAATGCACAAACTTCATTCACAGGTATGCATCCAATATGCAACTTCTCCGGAGAGCCTTTTTCTTTTTTTTTCTTTTTTAGCCTGGAGCACATTGTTTCAAGCACCATGTGAATGGTAAGAAAAAATCAACAATTCTCCAGATGCACTAGATCATAATCATCATTAATTAGTCCAACAGGAAATTGGGGATTTTTTCACATTGGCTATCAATACGCTGCGCCGTGATCGCCGCTGATTGCACCTGAACGCATCAATAGCCCCGGTTAAAGTAATTAAGAGTGGAGTGCATGCCAAGACTGACATTACAGAGCACACGTCAACACAACACACACACAGGCTGCTGCGGAGATCCATTCATTCATGGGGGCATTATTATCGCCCTGAGCTCAATCTGCAGACGATATGTATGCGCACAAACACACGGAGAGAGAGAGGGAGAGAGAGAGAGAGAGAGATGTGGGGGGGGTCCGTGTGCGTTCTGGAGAGGAAAGTCACACTTACCGTGGATTGAGGAACGGCTCGTGAAGCGGGAGAGAGATGAAGGAGGGGGCAGGGAGGGGGTGGGGGGGTGTTTAGGGCTCACGTCCTTCCATTCAAAGTATTAGCGATCATTTCTCTCCGCAACTGTCTCTCAGGCGTCGGGCACCGTCCTTTACGCACCGGTGTGTGAGCGATGGACTTGATGAAGAGAGGGGGGGGGTGGGGGTAAGGAGAGAGAGAAGAGAGAGGGGGGGGGGAGGTTGATGAGAGAATAAGAGAACAACGAATCCAAAATAGTTGCCCCGTTTCCCGGTTCGCTCCGTTCAATATCCTCGTGGAGAAAAAAAATCGCCTCGGTTTTTTAAAAATCTAGCCCACGGTGCGTTCCGAGTGAATCCGAGTCCCCGGCGATGCCAGCGGGGGAGAGAGAGAGGACGGCGGCTTTCCCCCTTCTCGCGTCGTATCCACGGTATACTGTCCCCCCCCGCCTCCGAAGCACACGCACACCTTTTTTTTTTTTTTCTTACATCCCTTTATATGGCACAAGGCGTCCTTCTGTGCGGGGGCTTCACATCACATCGCGTCCCGTGTACAGCTGAAAAAGGCGAAGAGAGAAGAAGAAAACGCCAAGCCACTCACGCACACACGAAAAAAAAAGAAAAGAAACACGCACACGCACCAGAAAAAAAATTTCAAAAAAAATAAGTATCCAGAAGAATTTGACAAGGAGGATGCGGGTGGAAAAGGGGGGGCTCTTGTGAGAAAAGGCTCCGCGTAAGAGAGAGGGAGGTGGGGTCGAAGAAGGTGGCTTGAAACGAGTCTAAGTTGTTTTGGGTCCAGAAAACTGAAGCTTCTCTGCGACTATGACAAACCAATTGCGCGCACTGGCTGGGAGTGATTCTGTACGGAGACCGAAGAGAGAGGAGAGGAGAGGAGAGGGGGGGGGGGGGGTTTAGGAGAGAGCCAGTGGAAAAAAGGTGAGAGGAAAAACTCGGATGTGGATTGCCGCTCTCGCCGTATACTCGGGCTCCACCTAGCAGCGAGCGCGAGATCGCACGCCGCGGACGGACACCAGCACACACAGCCTCCCCCTGTTTTTTACCTACAGTATCTCTCGCCCGAGGCTGGCAAGGAGACCTATGTTATATTACATTCTGTCTGTGCGCCACCGACTGCAATATTCATGCGCAATCCTCTGCCTCTCTCTCTCTCTCTCTCTGTCTCTCTCTGTGTGTCTCTCTCTCTCAAAAGATTGCTTGAAAAGTGAGAGAGTGTCTCTGAGCGCGGGCTGTGTGACCATCGACTGGTGATTTTAAGTTGATGACTAGAAATCGAAGCCTGTTTTCTGGGGAGATTTGTTTGCGCGAGAGACGTCCAAGTCTCTTTGTCCTCAAAGACGAGTTCATGGAGTTTTTTGTTTTGGTTTTTTTCGCCTTGTTGCAGGAAGCATATTATTCATACAGATCAATTTGCTGGAGGCTGCTGGAGCTCCATGG
>JBCAUF010000092.1:13207104-13219055 GCA_038406115.1 Haemulon aurolineatum
ATATATATATATAACGTGTTAATGAGTATATTCTTGGCCATATTTCCTAACATTGGTGATAGCCAGGCTAGTTACTGCACCCTTTATCCGTCGCTATGTTTAGTGTCTCATTATATACTCAAGACATGACAGCGGTGTTCATCTTCTCATCTAGCTAACTCTTCAAAATAAAGGGCATACATGTCAGAAATACATTTCCAAAATTATCAACTACTTACTCTAACTTAGAATGAGCTTTATTTTCATTAGCTGGCAGTTACTGTACAAGCCAAGCACCTCATATACACTAGTATGCAAGTGTTCACAGCAGCCATATTGACTTGAAGTAGAGGGGTAAACACAGGTGTTACCAGTGATACTACTTGGGGTTCAGTTCCCTTTGGTGTAGAAGCTTAATTAGTACCATTAATAACACCTGTGTTTACACAATACTATTTTATGTAGAATGGCTGCTGTGAAAAGGTGAATTAACCACAGCCTGTCCTGAATGTTAACCAGCTAGTTTTATCTAGCTAACCTTACCTGCACAGGCACCAAAAGAATAGCTGTATTATATCATTAACTGAATTAATATGTTATGAATATTTCATATCATGTGATGCAGCAAGGCGAATCAAACAAACCAAATAAGCCAAAAGAAAAAGGCTGTGATTGCTAGCTGATCAAATTGTAATTATTCTAATTGTCTGTGAATATTCTCATTCATCCAGGTCAAAGTTAATCAAGGAAATTGAATGAAAGGTTACTGAGGTAGCCTCTCTTGGATGAAAGGTGAAACGGCTTGCATACAAACAGTCCAGTTGCCTTTGATTCAGTTGGTTACACAATAATGAGTGAAATATTCCTTTTTCTGTTTCATCAACCGACATTCACAAAGTATTTACTGCAGTGCTGTGGTGCACGGTAACATCAATGCGTCGTATCAGTCCTAAATTCAACTGGCTGTCGACAAATCCTGGTTGCCCGACAGTCTGCCCGTGGTCATGTGCGTCGCGACACGGAAGATCAGTCAACAAGCAGACAGTTTTCGCCGAGATTTTTGGCAACACTTTTTTCCACCCTGTCACACACACACACACACACACCGTCGCAGTCATTTCCTCTGCAATTAAAAGCATTCCCAAAAACAACACTACATTATTTATCATGGTGACAGGCATCCACAAATCCCCTTCACTTTGCCGTGAAAATGTTGACAGGAAAAGTTGAAATGAAGAGATGCAGACTGCGCACATTAGTCACATTACATTACTCTGAATTTGGCTAAAATAAATAAATAAATAAATAAATAAAAGAGTCTGGAAAATATTCAAGGGCCTGCAGCCACAAGCATTCAGAATCATTACCAGAAAAAGTACTTCCTCTATCATAGATACAAGAGAGGCCCTCAAGTGTTGTCATCCGGTCAGTTCAGAGTTCTAAAAACATAATCATACAATCAAGCACAAAGCTTTCATTGACTGTATCCTCTAATTGTTGCGGCATATTTTCAGTACAGTACACGCAGAGTCTCAGCCGTGCGTGAGCCGTCAATGCACTCACACAGCAAAAGACACGGCAGGAAAGAACAAGGACAAGCAGTGAAGGTTAAAAGTCAACAGGACGATTATGTACTCAGGTATGGGGAGAAACTGGTGTATAAATGTGTATGATTAAGTAGGAAGCATCAACGACCAGCAGTGTAAGTATAACCTCTCAATACAAGTCAGGTGTGTGAATGGCAGACAGTACAAATACTGAAAAGCAAATGAATAGTAAGTGGATGTACATGAAGTGGATAATTATGCACAGTCCATACATGCCTACGTGTCCATGGATTTATACTGACAGTGACAATGCATGATGGTGTGTACGTGTACATATGAAACATAATAAGTGGATGTGTTATTGGAGGTTATTGATACTGTATGATTAATTTAAGTGTTAACCAGAGTGATGGCCTGTGGGAGGAAACTGTTCTTGTTTCTAGTTGTATTGGCATAAAGTATGCTTTTTGTAATGTCTTACGCATTCTTTTGTTTTGTTTTATAAAGCAAAGTAGGATGGCAACAACCTTGGCAGCAGTAAGTGACACCACTCCGCTTGTTTTGTATAAAGAACAATGTGAAAATGTTGTTTGGAAGTGATTCATCGTAATCTGATGATATAGAGTAATACAAAGATTAGATAAGAAAAGAGAACCAGAAAATAAAACATTCAGATTTAGTCATACTAAGAGCAAATGTCACTTCCAGTTTTTCTCAGAAAAAGCAGTGCAATTTGTGGAACAGGTTACACGTCTTCTTTGATTTATTTTGCAGCTCACTGAATATTGTTGCAGCTGGATAAAAGATTATTTGAGAAGCCATTATGTCTTCAAAACTGCAGTAACTGTAATTGAACGTGACCTGTGGTGTTTTTGGCTTGCAATTTATCTTTGAGAAAAACAGGCGCTATCGCTCTGCGACTGAAATGTAAATACCAATGTAGTCTCATTGATAAAGATTAGGTGAGAGGCTTGAAGTGGTGCTATGTTATGTAAACTAACCGAATGTGACCTTTACTTCCTCCGCTGTGATTCGCGCTTGCATTTCAAGAGTGAGTGGACATTTCATTCATCATTCACTCAGTAGATTCTGTCCTAACCTCATTGAGCGCACCTCACCTCACCTGTTGTGACTCTGGGTGCATTCAATCGTCCATGAGCACAACAAAATTAAACCAAGGGCAGTCCATACTGTCGTATATTAGCCATATAGGGCCCCAATTTCAGCCGTCAGACACACTGAGGTCAGATATTTTGAGGTTACCGGTCGGTTAACGGCTCTCAAAGCTCTTTCGAATGATGCAGGTTGTAATTTCCTCGGAGTGTAATGCCGCGGACACTTGAAAGGGAGACGGAGGCCATAAATTGTCCGAAATAAAGCTACCATGCCAGGTTAGCAATCAGCGACCTTTTGCAAAGCGATCGCACCGCTGCCAACTCTCACACATTGACGGCAATAGACCCTAATCACATTTACTCGGACCGCACCTCATATCCATCACACTGTGGAAGTCTGAAATGTTCTTTTTCTCACTTGTTTTCGCCAATCAGTGTTTCCAATCAGCTAGCATGCTACTGAATTGTTCTAGCCAGTATTTGCATTGATGTAGAGAACTTTTCTCAAGCCAATCAGCATGCGTACCCATGTATCACACAATTCAGTCCTGCATCAAGGATAAATACCAGAGGGGTTGTCAAAGAATGTACGCTGTTGTATTGACATGACATCTTGGTGTGTACATTCATGCTCCAAAGAGGCAGAGGCAAATTTATTTTTGACGGCCTCGTGACCTCCCCTCTGACAGCACCCCACCGTAAAGCTTTTCGTGTGGCCCGCATGGCCTCGAAAAGTCTCAAAAATCCCCAAAAGTCGCTGCCAAATTGGCATTCAATTTCATCTGCACATTCACATTCCCGACAGGAACAGACCTATTGATTAGCTGTGACCCACGCGACCTTTGCTCCGCAACACTATCAGGCCCAACTTTCCAATTTTCAACCATCTGACCCCGAAGACCTCCTGACACAAAGCGAGAATTCCCTCCAGGACCCTCCAGTTCTCAAACTCTTAAAGTTAACTCCGCGAAAAACCCTTTGGCTGTTCTTTCTTGTTGGATGTCACTTGGCACCAATTATCCGACACAGGAAAAGCCGACCTGTAAATTGCTGCAATGTAGAATAAGAATTGCGAAGACTGTCTCGAGTAAAACCCGGAAACTATTACTACTTGATGAATTATCATTTCATTATTCTCTCGCTCACCTCATGACATAAAAAAAATACAATCACGATGTCTGATTCTCTCTGTGAACCCTTTTACATCATTTGGGATGTTATGGTTTCAAAGGCTATTTGAATGTTGATGGATTTATTGGCAATAAATCAAGACAGGCAGACAATGCCAGCTTCCACTCTGCCAATATGGCTCAGTCGTTGAATCTGTGATTCCTTCAGGGCATCGCTGTATTACACCATGACTTCAAACACCTAGCTGCTACCCAATAAAAGGACAAATTCCTTTAAAGAAAATGTGAGGTTTTCACACTGTGATGTCATTTTTATAGCAGGTTTATGGGTTGTCACATTACTGCTAAATCACTGTGACCTTGAATAACCACTTCCACCGTTAATCTCTCTGCTGAATTGCAATCAAGCGGTGTCAGCTATGCAAAGCGTGACTGGCACAAAGTACTGTATATCAGCTGTCCGCAGACCACTCACACGGCAGACATTTTGACCTGTCAAATACAAGGGGGGGAGTTTCTCACAGCTTTAATCGAGTCAGCATGCCATTTAGGTGCGCCACACTTTCCCAAATGGGCCAGTGCCTTTGTCAATGTTATTCGTTACACCAGTAGTCGTGGAGAGAATTTAAAAAAAAAAAGAAAAAAGAAGAAGAAGAACCACGCTGGTCCTTTTAAAAGGGTTCAAAACAAAAAGAAACCCCTCGCTCCGAGTACAAGCGAAGTTGAGAAAGAAAACACCGGAGATTTGAACCCAGTTACCACAGATTTGGCGTCTCCTGTCACGGTCTCAAACAACAAGGCAGGTATAAAAATACAAAATGCTGAAGCTGCCTGGCGCCGGAGCTGAGCTGTTTTGCTCTTCCTTTCTTTCTTGTTTCAATCTCTTGTCTCTCTCAGCGTTTGGCTGAGTCAGACCTCCCACATAAAAGTGGCTTATTGTCAAAGTAAGATGGGAGTTATTGGGTGGATAAGAGGGAGGCAGGAGCAAAGATATAAATGGTGAAGGGATTTAGTCAGTATCAGCTCACTGAAAGCAGCTTGTCCCCCCCCTCCCTTGTTGAAATGACTTCTCACAGAGTGACAGGGCTCCTTCCCGCTCTCCCCCTCCTCGAGTCTTGATCCACGAAAACTAAAAAAGTTCTGGAGTCGGTGTAGGTCGCGCTGGGGTCAGAGGCCAGACTCGCGGCTCGGCGGCTCGGCCTACCTGTCGAGCCGTCCTCTTTCCCTCCCCGGCTGAGGAGGGAAGAACGCTGCGAATATAATCATGGGAGTTATTGCTATTTTGGTGCTGTTAGATTTGAGTCACGAGTTAACAGGCGACAGCTTCGATCCCAGTGGGCATTTGATACATTTCATTTCAAGTAACAGCTCATATCAAATTTGATAAGCATGGCGCATTGCCGCCTGAAATGGAGTGCATAATCCTATAAACAGGACACAGACAGAGAATTCGGGTTTTATCAGCGTGCTGTGTCCTTCTCCAAGGTGCTTCCTGTGCCTTGAAATACGCTTTGCTCTCCACTTGTAATCAAAATCACACCCCTCTAATTGATGCTTATTAGTCTAATACATTGACTATGTGGGCGCATTAATAATATCTTGCTCGTACACTGCGTGCGGATGTGGCTGACACATAACGCCGACTGCGTTCGGCTCATTCATGTTTTATTAGCGGAACAAACCGCGCAGTTCCTGCCCGGCCAAAGTGCCTGATTCACCAAAAAATTGTTTATTGTAGCGAAAACACAAGAGACATAATCAGGGAGCTGATGAAAACTGAATCATAACACAAGTTTGTGTCAATTCTGCCAAGAACGGATCCCCTGCAGCAATGTTTGTAATAGGCCTGCATTATGAATTCAGGTCTGGTTTCTCACTTTGCTACTGTTCTACAGTGACTCCAATATTTCCAAAGACTGACAGCAGTATTATTCTCCCTCCACAATACATCTTAGATAAGGCGCTCAGCATTTTGTTCAAGGGGAATATAAATAGTGCCCTGCTGCACCTGCGACACTTGCGGGGTCACTCGGGCCACGTGTCCTCACACATGAAGTCATCCTAAGGATTTTTTCAGCCACCTCAGACAAAAACAGGCCGATTTTTGAAAACTGAGCGCCGAGAAACTATCATTCAAGGTAATGATTGTAATCCACCATTGTTTGCCCTGTCTGAATGTTTTCCTACTGTCTGGGCTCAAACTACTGTGCGATAGGCAGAGAAAAAAACTAAGAGCTTGTTTTTTCTCAGGCTCCTATTTCTACTGCTATTTCTAGATTGTGTACGTACGTCACCTCGGGGTACGTCACCTCTAAATACCCTTGAAGTGCACACCGCTGATGACGATATTTCATCCGGAGACCCACTAATGTCTGCCTCTTACTTTTTGGTGCATGTTCTGAAACCTGGCCAACAAATCTGGGCAGCAAAACACATAAGCACTGATAATAGGCATAAGAATTAGTGTATATCTTGGTACAGTGCATGGATGTGTCTGGTGCTTGATTATTTTAAGTCATATGTTTATTTTTCCAATTTACTGTTTGTGCTTTATGTAACAATAGGATTGATATAAGTAGCACGTCCCAGGCAACATTGTAAAATGGAACACTATGGTTGCCAGGTTACAGTATCACTGGTTACAGCTGATCTGTATGTTCTATGTGTCAGTTATGTGTCAGTTATGATCGACAGTTGAGAATAAAACAAGTAAGCAAGTTTAAGCTTTAGCCGTACATCCTGTAGTGATTACTGAAGACAACGCAGGACAGGATGAAACACTTTATTGAAAAGGTTGTGAGATTGATATACAAGGTAGAAAAGGCAAAGATGCGGAGATTTATCATCTGCTGTCATGGTCATAGTTTTCAACACGGGGTTTTAAAGAGTATGACTTCCGGGGTGGGCAGGGGCCTGTCATGACGGGCCCAGGGTGTCAGGGCAACCAGCAAGCGGCGCTTTAGTCCCGGCTCAACCTCCTCGGAGCCGCTGAAAATGTCCACGGAGGATCGAGTTACACGACGCCCCATCTTTAAGCCCCGGTCAGTGCGCCGTTAGCCGCGGGACAACACGGGATAGGATAGGATAGGATACCGGCCGCCGGGGAAAGGAAAGCCTCCACGCTCATGTAAGTGGTTTCTTTTTCTGACAAGTTGGGGCGGAATTGAAAATGTGACTGGAGACTTTTTAGGGGGGAGGCGAGAAGAAAAAGTTGAGCTCGCCTTTGTTCGCGACACTGTCGCTAATGAGAGGAAAATATTCTGAGGCGCCTGTTGTCGCGGTGGGTCACCGAGCAAGAAAGACGGGATTTAAATCACCTTGAGTGCCTGTTTAAAAGTATAAAATGTAGTGCGAGTACAGTTAAAAGCCGCCGTGGGTGTTTTTTTCTTGCTCCAAGGCGGCGATACAGGCGAACTTCTTTGCCGTGTGCTTCTCGGAAGCCTGTTGCTTTTTTGCTCCGTGGATGAAGATGGGAAGGAGGAGGAGGAGGAGCTGAGGAAAGCGGATTGTCCCAAGTGCTCTATTCAAAACACAAGCAAACCATGACTGTTTTTATCATGAATACAAACCTGTACGTCTGTCGCTACAAACGCTTTATCAAGATAGATAAGATTGTATTAAAAAGGGGACATGCTCGCCCGACATTTTCTTTTATTTTGGAGGAGAGCTGCGCGTTAAAATGACAGCCTGTTATTATCAGCGTCTTGCGGTCGCGGCAAAGCTCACGCATGACTTCACCACCGATTATTTTTCCGCCAACGTAAGGCTCTCCGGTGTTTTGGGCTGAGGTCCACCCGTGTAACGGTAGCAGACGAGCTCCTCGGGCCTTCAATGAATCACGGCGAGCCGCTGCTGGATGTCTGCTGGACTGACTCACTTCTGCTCCTTGCTCGAGAATGGGCACATTTCCAACACATTTGAAGGTCCCTGAAAGCAACCCTCTGTGATGTTTACATGATAACTTCGACATGTTATTGTAAGAGTATCAGAAAGAATGTGCAAACGCACTACTGGGCACCCCGTACAGACAAATTAACCATGTGCAGGCCTATTTATTGAATCTGAAAAGTGTATATTAGTCTGAAACTGGATGCCAGTATTTATTTGAATCATCTTTTAGGTGGCTGCACATTTGAAAAAGTTTCAGCAGCAGCAATAATGAATAGATTTATGCTAATACCCTTGAACTGCTGCAGTTTGTTAGTAGGTCTCAGAAAATCACGCAGCACTACTCAAAACAAAATAATTAAAAATAAACCCAATAATTTACAAGTCCGAGACAAGTGAAATTCACAGCGGCCACATGCTGTATTTAGAGAGCTCATTAGTCAGTTTGAAAGTTTTGTAACGGCGCAGTGGGTGAAGCGATGTGAAATGAACATAAACAAACCATGTGCTGCTGCGGTGATCCCGGTGCCACATGCGCCGTGGCTATTCTAAGAGTGCACATAGGGCTTTTAATTATCCCACCAATCTCCTTAAATCGTGTAATGTCTTCCCTGAGTCGTGTCATGCTCGTGAGAGACAGAGCCACTCCTGAAGTCAAGTATGACGTCACGTTCCTGAGATGGGAGTCGACGGTTGACCGTTAGGTTTTAAAGGCGTGACTGGCCTTGTTTCGGCTGTCACCTGTAGCTTAACGGCGAATGCTAATGTCTACCGCAAACATATTGTGACAGTGGGTCATGAAAAGAATGAGGAACCACAGAAAATCTAAATATTTCCTTTCAGTCAAAATGCACGATGAATAAAAGTGCACGTGAACCGTGAAAAATGAATTAACTACTCACGTGCCTCCTCTTCACAGCAGACATTTTGATGTGTGTGGGTAGCTAGCAGGGTAAACACAGGTGATGCCAATGATACTAATTAAAAGTTCTCACTAGAAAGGCTCTGCTCCACTAAAATGGGATGGAGCCTTAATTTGTATCATTGATAACACCTGTGCTTACTTCACTGCTCCCTGTCAGTATGGTCTGTTCTGTTCACAAAAATGAACCCTCAGCTGTTTTGATTGCTGATAAATAGTTTCAGCTCAATGTGGGGAATTTGATGCTGTTTTTTGTCATAATGTGGTAATAAACTGAATATATTATTATTAATATTTTTGGGTATTGGACTGTTGGTCACACTTGCAGCTCGTCGATCCCCTTGGGCTGTGGGAAATTTTAATGGCCATTATCACTGTTCTTATCGCTGTGACATTTTGTTGACAAAACAATGAGTCGATTAATTGAGAAAATAATTGTCGGATTGAAAAAAAAACGATGGAAATAATTGTCGGTCGCAGCCCTTTCGGGATGGAGGCAGGGTGTTGCGCCAGTTTTAAAGGAACTGATAAGACTGTTTGCAGGAAAATGATTATGAATTACGAGGATGTTGTTGCATGAAGAAAGGTGGCTCGGTCTATCTACTGGGAGCGAAATGGATAATCATATACTGTGGTGGCCTCAGGCATGCCGTACTGCCAAAGTGCACTGATGAAGTCACGGCAATGTAAATTACCAGGTGTTAATCCATCAATAAGAGCATTAGTCAAATATAAGGGAAGTAATGACCTACAGTAGACAGACAGACTGCACCACAGCACCGGGGACGGGGTAAATAGCCCGCAGTTCTTCAGCACAATGGTTACTCTGTGATGTCACGGTGAAGCATTCTTAAGAGATAAATATGGCCCCCGCGACTGAAAGGAAATAAAGCCGTTTTCGCTTTCATGTTGACCTTTCTGGAGACGAGAGCGCGCAAGAAGCCGAGTTCAGAGGAGAACGAGCCTCTCCAGCTCTTTTCTTCCCGTTTGCGCCGAGTGTGCAATTTATAAAAGACGAGTACGCCTGTTTGTTAAGGAAAAGACCTAACACATGATGTTGTTCTCTGCAGGCCTTGAAGAAGGGAAGAGTTGGACATTGCGGTTGAACCTGGAGCTCTAAAAATGATAGAAACAATGGGTGAGTACTTGTTTTGACTATTTCATGGCAGCCAGACACCGCAGATTGAGTCAGTGTGTTATTTATCATGGTTGTAGATACACGTCAAGGGAATTATAACAAGGACCATGTGGCTGTGTATCCACTGTATCTTATCAAATGTTGTTTTCTCTCCTTCCTCTATCCCTAATTTAACAGGCACAGTTTTGGTGTCTGCGATATCAAATAGTCGGCTTAATTAGAATTCAATGCTACTGTAATAAACAACACAAAACATGAAATATTGCCCGTGCGCGCTCGCTGTGCCTTTTTCTTACTTTTAATCATCACGTCTAAAATGAGCATCTTCTGCAGAGGGGTTTGGCCCAGTCGGTCGGGTGTCCGTCTTTCACTGGCTCCGCAGCCGTATTTTGGCCGCCGCTGTGAGATTTTCTCGAACCAGCGTAAGGGGGCCCCTGGATGCGGTTCAAGGCTGGCGCGCGCTTGCCAACGTTGCCATATCTGATAATGTTGCCATATACTTGATTGTTTGTTTGTCCCCGTAGAGATTTATTTGTCCAACTGTCGAGCGCCGAGCCAAACCCCGGCGCTGCCAGTGTCTTCCTTTAAAGCCGCAAGCTGTGGTCACTCCCGAGCCTGGCGCACTTGTGCACCGTCAGCCGTTAACGCTCGACGTCGGGGGCCAATCAGAACTGAGGCTTCAATGGTCCCCATTTACGTTTCTCCTCATGTCGTATTTGGAGGTACAGAATTCATTATCAAATGTGGCCGTTTTTTTTTTTTTCTCGATGGAATCAAGCTAGCGCTGCAATTTTGGCGACTTGACAGTGACGCCCTCCTTCTGTCTTTGCCTCGCACACAAACAGACGGCCGCACACACATATATGCAACACTCTGGCGCTGGGACCCCTCATTATGCACACTGAAGCGAGGGGCAATGAAAATGATGCACTTACCTGCGGAGGACCAGTGGCGAACAGGGGGAGGGGGGGGAAATCCCGCCGTGGCTCGGGTGTTATTGGCTTGTTTACAACCTTTGTTCAAACAACAAAGCCTCTCGGTGGCAAAAAAAGGGCTCTGGACCCCGTGCACGCCCTATTAGGCGTTAGTCACAGTCGGCGAGCTTCGGAAATTGCTTCATTTTTGTCCGGATGACGTCGGGCCGGGGCCCATCTCCGCTAACAAGCCACTCTGGAGTTGCTCGATTGCGGGGGGCTTATGCAGGGTCCAGCAAGCAAACTGTGGAGGGCCGGCTTCCCTTTATCTTCCTCCCTCCTGATACCCATTCTCTGCCGCCGCCGCCGCCGCAACCCACCATTGACCCTGAAGGCAGAAAAGGAAACATTGCTATTCCGCGGACAAAACGGCGTGTTGGAAATTTCGTTTTTTTTTTTTCTCCTCCTCGGGCGCAACAAGAAAAAAAAAAAAACCTGACGCTACGTGATTTCGATATAGTAAGGTCTGTTGGGCGCCAGTCAGCCTTGGCTAAGCCTCCAGGTGGAGATGAGTGGCTCTCTCCATCCCTCCTGCATGCTTCATTTACATGTCACTCCTAAACATAAAGAAGGCGTTAAAGGCATATGCCAAACGTTTATGGAATACCGTGCATTTTGACAAGCAACGTTGTCAAATACGGATATTTAGATGTGGAAACGAGGCCGTGTCCAAACACCCCCTCCCCTGTCTCTCTGTCTCTGCCCATGCACTGATAAAGCCTCCGTCCTCTTCACCTCTCTCCTCCTCTATCTCTCCCACGCACCTCCTCCTCCTCCTCCTCCACCTCCCCCGCCGCCGCATCCACTCCCGCTGTCACTGAAATATGCGACGGCTCGCAGATACCCAGCGTGCCTTGCAGGCGGTGGAGCGTCTCCAGGCCAAGCTGAAGGAGCGGGGGGAGGTGCCCACCGAGGAGAAGCTCAGCCTGCTCAGGTCGGTGCTCCAGAGCCCCCTCTTCCACCAGATCCTGGCCTTGCAGAAGTCCGTCCAGCACCTCAGGGAGCAGGTAAACTCCTCGTCGCCGGGAACACCCGGATACCTGCACTGACACGATAAACACAACCATATGATTATTTCATTGACTAAAAATAGCTTTAATTTACACATAAATAATGCAGCATTCATTATCCTGAGGCTGGCAGGGGGCTGCGAGTCGAACAGCGCTGAATGCAAATGAGTGCTGCTGTGCTCCCTGGGTACTGGGGCGCCGTGGGAGGTCACTGAGAGGTCACGAGGTCATGGTCATGCATTATTCGT
>JBCAUF010000092.1:13376617-13390892 GCA_038406115.1 Haemulon aurolineatum
TGCTGCTGATTGATCGAAGCTCAGACCCATGTCTCATATCTTTGACTCATGATCGCCACACACACACATACATGTTTAAAGCTCATACTTACAGCAAGAACTCGTCATTCATCCTGTTTCTTCATGTGTTTTTTAGTCACTGCTTCTCTTTGTTCTTCTGGTTTAATTTCTGCTATTATACTGCACCATGTTTGGTGGGAGGGTTTTTCATTACAAAAACCCTCCCTTCTTAATGTAACTCATTATGCAATTGTGATTATGTCATAGAAAATGCAAAATAGAAAATTAGATCATTTAGAGACTTAAGCAATTTTAGGCTTGCGATGCTCACACTTGGCGCACTGCTCTGAAAATAGGATAATTATTTAGAATCATTTTAAAGTAATTGCTTACTTCAGACGGAAGGAAAGCTATTTTGTTTGGTGTGTTTGACTCAGAGGACATTAGCGGTGTAGAAGCGCAGAGGAACAGGAGAGGTACACACTCAAAAAGGCTGATTTTAAACATTTTCCACTCTGAGTTTTGAATGTTTAGTCCACCCTCGCTCATATTATATGCATGGATCAAAGCAAGAAAAGATTTGTGGATCTAAAAGGTAGCCCAGGAGGACATGTGTACAATTTATTGAATTAAATACTGTATACATTTAAAAGTGCTCTGAGATCTGTCATAGTCACCACACAGGATTTGCCACAAGGCTGTTATAGTAGATGAGTTTTAGCTACACGAAGCAGCTGAGTGTACACACATCGGCTTTACAATAACACACACACCCTCAGGGAATTATTAAGGTAACCTTTAACCCTGACACAAACAAAGTGTTTGCACATATCATAAATTATTACAACCCATACATGATAATTTTCCTGACACCGCTATGTGAATCACACAATACCAACACAACAGATTTATGGGGATACACCCTGCACCATTCTGGGCTAACTGGGACCTTAAGGTCAAAAGGAGCCAGTAAAAGGGGCCATATTGCAACAATAAACCTAATCCAATTTCACATCCAAAGACAGCTCGACAGCTTGAATGCTGACCTCGGGGATCAGAAGGGCCAAAAAGGCCAGCACTTGACCGCCATACGACATTTATCACACAAGCGTCGATACTCCCACGCTCACTGACAGATCTCTTTATAAACTCCATTCACGTTACAGTGTTTCATGTCTCGAATTTCCTCGCGTCACCAAAAGAAACCTTCAGAATTATAAATGGAAAACTCAGTTGTGACAGCAGCAGTCACATGGAATGGCCTTTGCTCAATCAAACATATTACAGGCGTGAAGAAAACTGCCCGCCGCGCACTGCAACGACTTCACTGTGACTTCATTCGGAGCGACAGATGCATTTCGCCCGTAGCTTCATCAGGGTGAACAAATTGCACGAGCACTCGCAGGTGTGATAAAGGTCACGCGACTAATTAGCAGTGTTCATGACTTCAAAGTGTTTCTTTTTTCAAATATGAACGCTTATCAACAAACATGACATTACACATAAATGCATTTTTTCATAGATATGGTTTCGTCAATACTACACAGCGTAACAAGACAGCATGAATCCCAAATATCAG
This sequence comes from Haemulon aurolineatum, assembly GCA_038406115.1. Lineage (NCBI taxonomy): Eukaryota > Metazoa > Chordata > Actinopteri > Lutjaniformes > Haemulidae > Haemulon > Haemulon aurolineatum. The sequence continues at coordinate 13,378,197 of JBCAUF010000092.1, forward strand.
TCCAATGAAATGCTGAACTTGTGGGTTGCTGCTTTAGTTATATTTTGCTCCACATTGGCAATACGTCACCTTGCTCCTCATAACAGCCTGTGCAGCCTGAAAAGTAAGTGTAGGAACTGTTACAATATCAGATTTTCTCTCAAATACTAAAATCAGTATTGGCATTGGTAGGGCCAAATGAATAGTACTGGATAAGTACTGCCATCATTTCAACAATGTGGACAGGGTTTGTCTGAAACTTTAATTAAAACCACCAGAAAAACCAAGACACTGTGGTTCAGCAGGTAGAGCAGGTTGTACATTAATTTCAAGGTAGTGAGTCTGATTGCTGAACTTGCTCCTCGTGGTTAGGCCAGTGCCTCGCATGGCCAAAAATCCCGCGTGATTGTCTGAGTGCTTTCGATTGAGGCGTTATATAAATGTTGATCTAATTATCATGACAAATGCACATCACCGCTTATGCTAGGCGAGTAAAATAGACTATTTTGTTGGTTGAATAATCGATTCATTTGCTAATTTCAGCACTAATGTGTGCACATTTATGTGTGCCTGCGAGATACTCCACTCGAGCAAAGCTAAGGTAGAGGGAGTGTGCAGGCTTCCATCTAACTTTGCGCTGGCAGAGAGCTGCTGTTAAAAATAGCCACAAGCTGAACACACAAGTTTCCTCCTACTTGCCTCACACCAAAACCACGGCATACACCACAGAAATACATACAGTACCTTTGTGCAGACAAATATGTTCTCAACCTGCACTGGTGGTGGTGGTGGTGCAGCGTTGCTATCTGTGTTTGCCTTTGTGGTGTAGTACACCTGCTCTGTCTGGCTCCGTTCTGAGGTTTGTGCTGCCTCGTTTGGCACAGATTTCAGACAAAATCCACATGCTGCAACAGGAAAGTATGCAAGTTTACCCCCAGGCCATCGAGTGATTCTGACTAGTCATGAAATAGCCAGATCTTTCTCCCGACTTTGTTGCACTTCCCGTCTGAAACTGTCAAAACAGAATAAAAACGAAAAAGGAAGAAAAGCAGAAAGGAAAATCCAAGAAAAAGTCCGCCTCTCCGGGGTGGCATTCAAAACAAGGGGGAGGATGGTTGTTGGCTTGTATGCACGTTAGCGAGGAGAACTTCGGCACTCGTGCTGCAAAAAACAAATGGATGAGATGAGGAGACTAAACTCTGAGGGCAGCAATTGGAGGAGAAAACCCAATTTGAGGTGCCAATCTGCCAGAACAGAAGCAGAAATCATCAATCTGCTGTAAAAAAGTTTGAGTCATATTAGTCTGACAGCATGTCTGGGGTTCTTTTTTACTTCCTCCAATGATATCTAATCATGCAAGAGATAGTTATGTCTTTGGGCCACTTATATGCCACCTCCCCAACCTCACATTCTCTCTGATGATTACATCTGACCTCAGTTTAGCGAACACCAACCAGTGTCACATCAGCTTTTCATAAATTGCTGTTTATCATCGTTGGGTATTTAAAAAGTCTCCGAACTCTTTCACGGTGAGCAGACACATTTGTTTGGGCAGCATTTATTGGTCTGTCTGCAGTGCAGCCACAGTTATAGCTACTGTAGTTGGAGTCACTGAAGTTGGAACAGGTCTCTCTTGTAAATGAGACCCTGGACGTCAATGAGATTTTACCTGTATAAAATAAAGGTTAATGAAAATGAAAGTTTTTGGAAAACCAAGGCACAGCAATCCCCTTTTGTGTCACTGTCCCACCACTTCAGTTCAGCAAGGAAACATAGTTAATGCCAATCTATTTCACTGAATAAGTGATGACTTTCATCTGATGGTAGCACTGAAAGAAAATCCAGAGGGTAATCAAAGTCATTACAATTCATCCTCTTAGGGACCTTGAATATCTGTAGCAAATGTCATGCCAATTTATCTGACATTTGCTCGGAGATCATTTTTAGGGATCACTGAAATATTCCATTTTGGACAAAAGTGGGGGCCCAACCAACTGACAGAGCCATACTACCATCCCTACAGCCATGCCGCTAGTGTGGCTACAAAATCACCCCATGAGCACAGTAAGCTTTGTTTTAAGAATCCAACTTTGTACAAGTAGGTAGCTATGTAACAACATGGTCATGAGTAATTAAAGTAGCTACAGGAACAATTTTGAACTTACAGTTTCCAGACCACATAACATGTCATATTTACGGCAGTAAAATCAAATCGAACCCAAATTATAAAGCTTTTCTGGGTTTTTTCGCACATAGGAAATTCATAAACTTGTTGACGTGTTTGCAGCCATGAATTAATCATATTCAGACTCAAAATGTAAAAGAAAACCAGCACAAGCAACCACTGCTATTAAAATATAAAGCAGAATATAACATGAACATGAGCGCTGAGTGAAAGAATTCACATAAAAAGGAGCAGGAGGAATCGAGAGAGGCACAGAAAGCGGGAGGCGGAGTACAAGGTTGAGACAGGCAGATGGAGAGAGCAAAAGAAAGAGTTTGAGACGCCAGAAGAGACAAAAAGTTGAGACATGGTGTGGAGCAAGTACCCAGCAACACAGCCCACACTGTCATCACCTCGTCAGATGGCTATTAAGCAGATACCCATGTGATGCTCCCAGACACAGAAAATAACAACTGTTTACCTAAGCTATCAGGAACTTCATCGCGAAGGCACAGAGGAGGGCACCCTGATTCATCCCGATATGAAGCGGCTGTGGATGTTCCACTTGAGGAAACTGCAACTTTGTTACACTCACAGAAATAATGTGTTTGGTTGTCTGTCCAGGGTGATGACAGCCATGGACAGCGCGAGGAAACACGAGTATGTTATTGGAGCAAATGGCCTGCTATCACAACCAAACTGACAACTAAAAACAACATGCCCATCTCGCCGCCGTGCATGCGACACAGATTCACTTATCACTTGCATATTTTTCTGCATATTTTAATATCTTCTCTGCATAAATACGGCAAACCAGAGAAGTCTGCACATCAGCAGTGGAGAGACACTTATCCTTCTGCCTTGCAGTACATGTTCACTATTTAGCCTGACAATGGCAGGGCCATTCTCCATGGTCCAGTCTTCACCAAATCTTACCCACATAAGCTGATACCGAGGTCGAGTGGTCTTTTCAATGAACAGAGTGAGTGTGTTGCACTTGTGTACACAGTATTATAGGTTGGTTTAAGTACTCATGTGTATGTGTGTGTGTGTGAATGAGAGAGAGAGAGAAAAGGAGAGAGAGAGAGAAAGAGAGAGAGAGAGAGCAAGAGACAGATGGGCAAGGAGATACTGCCATGTTTTACCACTCGGCTCTTCTGAGCTCTCTTTTCCGAGACACCTCTCCTCCCCCTTCTTTCCTTTTAACGCACACACACCATACATCAAACCATGCATTTATGCCAAGCAATTGAATTCTTATTGGATATAAATCCAGGCAGTGACAAATGAGGCCCCCGTCTGCGTCTTCGCCTTATAAACTGACATGCATCTCTCATGACTGATACCTTTAATTAGCACGGCAGTCTGAGAGATCCATGGCTCTCTGTCTTTCACCTCTGGAGCCAAGACACACTTACTGAGTGCAGTCGCAGATAAGAACCATTTTGTTGCCAAGTTAACTGTAGCCGCAAGGCACTTTCAGACCTTCTTTTTCAGGCAAATTATGAAAAGTTGAAGGTCTACAGTACAGTAGCTAGCTTAAAAATAGAACACATAAGGTGCATTTAGAATAAGACTACCTTTGCATACCCTATTCTACCCTTACTAGTAAAGTATACTGTAATTACACAATTTAATGCTACAGTATCAGCATGGGCCTATGTGGTTTCTAATTAGCCTACACTATAATTTAGGTGCATGGTGTCTAATTATAGTGGAACTGTGTTTGTTTACTATATAGTGTATTAGGATCTCCTATTTGGCTTGATTACATAATTTGGTGAGTAACTATGGTACAATTTGGTGCATTATGGCGTGACATGCGGATTGTAATTTGAGGATAATTTAGATGAATGGAGTGTAATGAAGTGCTTGTTGATGGTCTAATGAAAAACATTTCTAGATTTTGTCTAATTTGATACAAAGTGCAGCTTGTTATAGACACAGCTTACAAGTGTACTGTTAAATGAAGTGTAACTTGATTTTCTGTATAACTGTAAGTTTCACTACTTCCTGGCATTTTATCAACCAAATGGTTAGTTTTACTACTCTGACTGGTCAAAGAGTCTGCTGTTAAAAATGCCGAAGAATAATAGCTCATGACTTAGGTTCTGATGGTTTCAGAGATTATTTGTGTTGGCTATCATTCCTTGGCATTGTTTGGAAAGAATACAGAAGAGGACACATGGGTGTTGAACTGGGAGGCTCAGAGGTGAGGTTGTAATCAAGGCTTTTTAGTAAGAGCTCAAAGTTGGTCTCAACAATGGTGAAAATAATTAAAAGGTAGAAGAACTTCGAACTTCAAACTTCAACTCAATAGACATATCCGCTAAACAGGAAGAAATAGCTGTAGTCCATCTCCAAGATTCAGCTCACTGGGGTAGTTCGTAAGCTCCTCAGGGCAAAGATTCTTCCTGAACGACTGCAGATGCTGTTGAACTGTTGTGGTTGACACGTGTTGTGGGAAAAATGCTCGGCTTGGCAAACAGTCCTTTTGACTTCATTGAACCTTGACCTCGTGTGCACTAGAGTAGTGTGCAGCTGTGATCGGGATGCTAATGCGAGACGATTTCTAAATCCAGATGAAAAGCAAGCATCTCTAAGTGGATGAGTTGGGGTATCTTGGGGTATTATTCACAAGTAACGGTAAATCAGAAGCTTGGCAGCTGTTCAGGGGCAGCCCCTGCATCACTCCAGGCTTTGTATCAGACCGCAGTGAGAAAAAGACAGCTGAGCTGTGAAGCAAAGCTCTTGATTTAGCAGTCAGACTTTTCACCTATGGTCAGGAGCTTGGAAGGTGACCGAGAGATTTAGATCAGTGATTCAAGCGGTCAAAATGAGGTTTCTCAACGGGCGAACTGGCCTTATCTTTTGTGTGTAAGAGGCTAATGGGTTTTGGGGGGACCTCAGTTGGCATCTCTCCTTAACAGTAAGAGGAGCTAGTTGAGAAGGTTCTGGCACTGAGTAAGGAGCCCTACTTGTCCACTTCCAGTTTGGATGTGATCCAGATGTGACCTTATGGGAGGTGACCCTGAGGCAGACTTATGGCAGCTGGAGAAGGATGCGAGGGAAAAAGGACATCTGGGCTTCTCTGCCTCCCACATTGCCCCCGACACCCTGAGCAGGGGAAAACAGAAATATCCATCCCTGCTTGTGTTCAAAGGTTTCATACTTATGTTGAAACAAGGTTAAAAAGGTGGGAGTGTTCAAACATCTGTGATGACTTTATCAGTTGGACATTTAGACTTTTACTGTACACCCACGATTGGAGCACAGACCCTTGACTGTTTTACAAGAAGAAACACATTTTAAAGTTTGCAACAAGAACTACGGTACATCAAGAAATATCAGTATTACGAGTGCTGGATTTATTACAAATTCAAGAGAGTCATTACTTGTCTTTTAACTCATGGTGGGTCGAGACATCACTGTCAAAAAATATGGCATCTGTAAACGACGCTAAAACAAATGCTAAAAACATCTTTATCATCTGACAAGAAAAAAAGGAGGGTCAGGCCATTTACCGCACGATCGTCTCAATGATTGACCATTAAAAATCTGAGACACTTTATCTGTCTTTTAGTCCAAGATTACACTTGATTTTCTTGTGGAAGACTCATGAAGTACTGCTCACTCCTCGTATTGTATTCCCTTCATTTCAAGTGTTCGTGTCATTTGAATGCACAGCTTAATAACATGTCCTTTGATGAACTGCATCAACTCGCACCCATCTGCCAGGAGACAGCTTTAGCATCGTGAGTGAAGCATAGAAATTTACGATGACCTGAAAGGAAATCATGGCTTCTCAAGTCTCTTCGCAAGGCCACGAGAATTGCCGGATTCTCAGCCTTGCAATCATTGTGTTTTGCATTCAAAGAGGTTTCTCCGGGGTCATGTTTTAGAGCTATGCTTGAGCTTTAATGTGTTTCTTGTCAGGAAACATAATTGCCGCCACGTCAAAAAGATGGACAGTTGTTTCTGCCAAATCATACATGTAGTCACAGTTAAATCAGTTTCCAACGAAAACCATGTTCTTCCAGCCTTTCAGGAACCATAAAAGGGATAGACTCCACCAAAAAGCAATTTACAAAGTAAGACTCTAGGTGAAAGAAAACACTTTTTTGATTTTTCTGGGTGTGGAAAGTAGTTTATTCAAATGGAAGACCATGTGCAAGATGCTGGTAATGTCAGAAATAATATTTGTCAACATCTACTGGAGGCAGTACTTTCATGAAAACTTTGAAATTATTTTTTACCAGAAGGCTGTAGCAGAAAACCTGTAGAAAAGGGGGAAGTCGAAAAATTGCACTTGCAACTCAATTACCTTCAGCTCATGTAAACAAAGATCTCAGCGTGGGAGCACCCCGTTTTCAGCTTTTCCAAATGCGCCGACTGTTTCGGCGGCGTAGCACACACGAGCTAGACGGAAGCCTTTCAGATGGTGGCAGGAGAGAGCCAGAGTGAAGCAGACGGAGACAGAGGGGGGTCAAAATGTAAATGGTTGAGCGGCTCTGTCTGAAACATCACAGCTTACCGCTCCTGGCTCAGCTCTCCCTTGCTCGGTGAGTTTGTCTCTCATCAACCTCGAGAATCTCTCCCTCTTTCCCTCACGTTGTCTCGCTCGCCCCCCTCCTAATCGTCCTCTCCCTTCCTTCCCCGTCTCCCCTCGCTTTCCGCCGCCCACTTTTCTCCAGCGCGCGCGGATGTACACCCAAGCGCCGATGCTCCTCTCATTTACGCAGGCCTTCACAGGGCCAATCGCGGCCTGACATTTTGTCTCACAGTTCAGTGCGTGCTATTCCCAAAGGGATCTATTAAGATATGGTACTCAGCGAGCCAGGGAAAAGGAGAGCCAGGCTGCAGACTGGATTAGTTAATCAATAATATGGGGAAGCATTAAAATAAATGCATTCATACGTTGATAAAGAACGACGATGGGGAGCCGTCTAGCTTCCACGATCCCCTGAGATATTGATCATAGCAAATGGTGGGAGCCGGGTTTTTCCAGGGTGATTTTCGCAGAAGTGAGCTTTCGCATTTGCACGAGTCAGCTCCAAAAACAAACATTTGGCTCCCTTTTTAGATCATGCACACATCTAAAAAACAATAAAAAGACTTTAATGACGTTGAAAAAAGAACACACTATTGTTGCAGTCCAGTTTTTTTTCTGTCTGACTGTAGGGCCTTTGGGGACGCAATGACCCTGGAGTGATTTTTTTTTTTTTTGTCCTCATGCAAATGATACTATTCCTTAATTCTCAAGAGAGGCAAAAAGGAACTAAGCTCATTATCATGCAACTTTGCTGCATTACTGCACCACTGAACTCCTTTTACCTTGGCTAACATCTAACTGAACCTACCTCGTTTCTGTGCGAGATACTCCAGTCCCTAAAAACCCTCAAGGGATGCTAAACAGCAGCTCGATTGAGACTTACAAAAGAAAGCTACGGATGATAAAATGATGTGTAACGCAAGCAAGTTGCCACAGTAATCTCGAGCCGGGGGGCATTTTTCATTATGCAATTATATTTCATTGGCAAGTGGACAAAAGGGGCTCAATCTGGGAGTTGTTGGAAATGGAGCATGGATGAAAATGGAGGAATAAAACATTACGAGGTGGTAGGTGATAACAGGTACGGATTGTACTGTATAAAGACCAATAAAAGCACATGAAAATACCTTTAAATAGACATAAAAGGAAAATATACTGCACTGTGTGTGTGACCAGGAGCTCTTTACTTCTTTACAGTATTGTATCTATCTAGATATGGTAATAAATAATGGAATGAAATGAAAAGGACAGCATTGTACACTAGGTGGCCTGTGTTGTAGTCCAGACGGTAGCTTTGAAACTTAATTTTCAGTATTTGTTTGAAATAATGAAACAAACCAGGAAAGTGCAAATAATTGAAATAAGAGGGATACATCTCCACAACATTTTACAAGTAATGTTTGCCTTACCCTTGCAAGGTGGACAGAAACATGACCCCTTAAAGAAAATCAATATCAGTTTAAGTGTAGCTACACTATATTAAGAATATTTTCACCACTTTACCTGGCTGTCAGACAACCTATTCTGAAGGGAAACTGGAGTTATATCGCTCGTTAAATTGCTCTCTCTCTCTCTGTCTCTCTCTCTCTCCCGCAACCATTCTCCCTTGACAAAAACCGCAATTTTACCTCACAGAACACGAGCATTGCTGGTTTACTGCCGCTTCGATTGGTAAGTTTAACTGTGCTATTATCTGACTTCGGTGTTTTAGATGGTTAGTTTCGATTTACTGATTGATTCGCACGTGAAGTCACACCAGCGAACCAAATGAGGCAGCAGTAGACCGGCAACTCCCATGTCCCGCTGTTTCCTGCTGTAAAAATTGCTGTTTTTGTCAAGGGAGTCTGGTTGTGGGGAGAGAGCGTTTTAATGAGCAACGATCGGTGAATGATTGGCAACAAGATTTGAGAGATTAACAAGACTCTGAAACATAGTGCAGCAAAAAAAATGACAAGACACACCCAATGGGTTTCTGAAATGACATTTTGGTTATTGGAGCTAAAAAACATCTCTTGGAAAAGGTGAACACGTCCGCTGCAGTTGGTGCTTAAGTCAGACAAGCAAGTGGCAGCCCAAAGAGGAGCAGACACGTAAGGAAGTAAAGAAGTCAATTATCCATTACAAACAGTTCAAAACAGCTTTTGTGTATATTGGGCCCATTTGGTAGTATTTTTCCACCGTGTGTGTGTAGCCAAATGCAGACAACATGATGTCACGTATTCAAGTATTTCAAACACATCCGAAAATAGACCCTAATGGCAGAAAATGTTTCATCTCATCAAAAACATCCACCATAAATGCCAGGTTTCAGATGTCAGCCTTGAAGAATCAAAGAGAGAGAGCCTCTTTCTCGAGTCATCAGTCTACATCACCATTCAGCAGTCACATGGGGACAAAGCCTGGGCCACAATTTTCTCCACTGATAGCAGTTGCACGGCAAAATGCAATGCAGTCACAGCTTAGGTCTTTATCTGTTGTTTGTAGCACATGAAATACAGTGCCCTCTGTGATGTGCTTTTCTGTACTCTGATCAACCGGGCGCGGCACGTCGGCACATCGTCCCCCCCATCACTTCTCTTGACTGGAAATACTATTAAGACTTTCCACCTGTGTGTGTACAGTGCCCTTTCTGGAGATTGTCGGAGGCTGAGGGCAAAAGAAATCATTCCATCAAGTCGATGTTAGCAGCCAAGAATCCTGGGAATAATTACCTGAACTCGACTTGACTTAATCTGTTGAAGTCGTAGCTTTTTTGTCATTCAGCCATAGGTGACTTTTACATGAAAGTTCTTCTCAGCTTTACTCAGACATGACAGGACATTGTTCTTTGTGTGACATTCAGGACCTGGTGGTGTGGCTTGACAGCTGGAGAAGAGCAGCTGAGTTGAAAAGTTGAACGATCTGACGGAAGAGCGGCGTTTTTTTTCTTTTCTCTCGCCGCATCAGCGATGGATGTTTAGAAGTAGATTTTGCTGCCCAAGATTTAATCAATAACCATCTTTTAAATAAAGTTGTTAGGTTAACATTTGGTCTCTCATTTAATTCCCATCTATCTAAAGTGTTCCGCTGGATATCCACTTTATCATCAGCATGCAGTTAGTACGGACAGTGGTTGAAAACAATGGGAGGGAGAAAGTAGATCTCATTAATGCCATAGTTGCCCACTGTTTGTAACTTCTTTGGTCACGCACAATGGGGTACAAATGATTTCTGATTGGATATTAGAATCTCTCAACAACTTAAAGCTCAACGCTAATGCTGGGTACACATTACAGGATAATCGGGCTGATTTTTTGTCAATCAAAGCCAGCAAAGGCCCGATTGTCTGATGTTTTTAAACAACATCGTGTCTGATTTTCCTGCGGTGTGGGGTGTGTTAAGAGTGATTTTGTCCGGTCCGATCCGCTCGGAAGACCTCGGACGGAGAGATGAAGAGATCAAGATGCGAGTTGAGTCAGCTGACCGACGGAAGAGGAAGTAAAAACAAACAGAAAACAGTGAAGAGAAAAGTCTCTTGGACTTGCTGATATAAAAAACGTAAACTACTGAAGTCAGCTACGTAACTGCCATGTTTGTTTACACTGAAGTCACATTTGACCACACGAGATTTTGAATATTGAGCGTGAAGAACCTGATGCCCTCCTGAAGAATAAGTTAGTGTGCGCTGTGCCCCGTAGTTCATCTCATTGCACACCACGCACTCTAAGATCAGAAGAGAGAGATCCTTTGCGATCTGTCTTTTGTTGTCATCAGGTGTGCGGTCTTTAAATCTGTGAGGGTTTGAAGAATCCTGTAATGTGTGCCAGCCTTAAGTTAAAAGTAAATTTCCGTAAGCGTGGGAGATGACGCTCACGCAAGAAATCCGCCAGTGATCAAACGTGAGTGCAGACGTGCATTCAGCCTCTCTCGGTGCGATTGACCCCGCAACACTGCTGCCTTTGCGTCAGCCTTGCAGCCTTCAACTCGGGCCGCTGCCACGCTGAAAGTGCCACACAACTGTTTCATGGTCGTGACATACTCGTTGTGACTTTTAGATAAAAAAAGTAACCCGGGCGCTTATTCAGGCGTGTGACCGACGAATCGAACTGTTGCATGCTCTTTGGCTCCGGGCCGTTGGACGGCAACCAGGAGAGAGCAGCAGTTAATCAAAACACATAACAAAGCGACCACATTTGATTGTGGACTGTGAAGTACGGCTGGATTTCTGCTTTTAAAAAAATGGTCAACAATGCTTTGACAATCACTTCCTGTGAGCAAGAACTAATGTTATTGAATTCACATGTTTACAGCTGTAGCTCAATCAGAAATCGCAGATTGCTCCATTATTGGGCTGATCGTACACCTGCATCTGTTACTGGATGCTTTCTCGCTCTTGCCTTACCCCCCATTTGTCATTTCTGTCACTTCTTCATCTCTTTCTTCATCTCTCTCTCTCTCTCTCTCTCCACCCTCTGTCTTTCTGACTCATTCGAAAGCCCCTCGGAATCATCATTATGCACACTCAACCATATCATCTACAAATATTTGTATGCTAATGCCTGTTTTCGTATGCCGCTCTAATTAAGGCTGGTAGTGTGACATAGGATCGCTAACAACCCATGGAGTGCTCTCAGAAGGCAAAGAAACGAGTAAAACAATCTATAAACACGGCCGCCTTTCCCTCCCCCCCACAGGCTGCGAGCTGGTGTAAAACAAAGACCTGCCTGATTGGCCGCCATTGAATTGCATTAAGCTGACCTCCCAGTGGGATAACAGGTAAGTTAATTAGTCATGCATCGGCTTCTCCCTGGCCAGACTTGGTCTCTGGTTGGACAGGAAAATTTAGCGGCAGTACCCCCTTTGCACTGCAGTGTACGTTTGTATTGTTGCTGGTTTGAAGCCGTCGGGAACAGGCCTAAGCTACGACCTGATGTTTGTACATTATAACCAAGTGTGCCAGCTTCCCCGCTTGTATTATTTTTGGGACTGAACCCAGAGGAAATGACTGAAACTTTGTTACTGTCAGAATTCCCTTCATTTATCCTCTCAAAAAAAAAGAAAAAAAGTATGGTTTTCCATCAGGCCCTTAGGCCATTGTATTTTTATTTACTTTTTCATTTGTGATAAAATATCCATGCTATTCACCAAAGGCCTACTGGCCTCAAGTTTAGATGAAATTAGAAATCTATAATTCAGTTCACACTTCAGAAAGTGTGCCCAGCAGAGTAAATGTTTGGCGAGAGGAGGAGGGAGACACACATACAGAGAGGGAGAGAACAAGGAAGGGAGAGAGTGGAAGGGAGAGAGTGGAAGGGAGGGAGGGAGGGAAAAAAAAGGGAGATTTAATTTCCTATGCCTCAGCTGATCACACCGCTTGTGGCACAGTAAAGTCGCCGGAACAAAACACAACCTTGAATAATGAACTATACGTGCATAACAATACATTCTTTATTTCATTTTGATATTCATATGAAAAAGGGCAGTTGACTGCGTGAGGAGAGAAAAAACTAAAAACACAGCTCTAAACAACAAGCAAGAATAAACTCTTAACATCAACAGTTTGACAAGTCATGGCATGGAGCCTAGAGAAGAGTTCAATGCTTGATCTTCTGACATGATATTTGACACATTTCTCTGATATAATTGCTTATAGAGGAAACTGTATAAGCCCTTCCACATCAGCCAACTTTTTTTTTTTTTTTTCCTCAAGCCTCTGCCAGTTGATATAGTCACTTCAAAGATCCAACTTAGTGGGATGTTATTGAATTTTTGACGGGGGTGGAGGGCGGGCTGGAAAAGATATTGCTCAAGAGTTTTTCCACCAACACTCAGACCAATATCATCAGATATTAAACATGGGGAGAAATCACTCCCTTTGAAGAGCGGTGGAGGAGAAATGAACAAAGGCAGGAAAACACAAGATCTATTACCTCGGATGTTGACAGAAAAAAAAAAATATATATATATATATATATGTTGCATTACACGGTCTGGAAATTGCATCTCTGCATCTTCATATTTC
>JBCAUF010000092.1:13398401-13412632 GCA_038406115.1 Haemulon aurolineatum
ACTTCACTCCTTGGCCAAAGCAGCAAGAAGCCTTGTGCTGCACACAGATAAGAGCACTACATTATGTATCTGAGTCCACACCATGGGAGTTGACAGCCAAACAGAAAAGTATGGTACGTATAAGTTGAGGAGGTGGTGGATGGATTAGATTGATCCATGTGCCAGGTGGAAATGTCAGCGCCTGGTTATGGACTGCGATTGTGCTGAGAGATTCTCAAAGGTTCGGCACGGGGAAGTCCATCAACTTGAGATCTGCGGAAGAACTTTGGTCAGTGGTGTGAGAGTGATTGTGCCGGAGAGATCCCGAGACAGGTCAGCACTCAAGCTGGATTTATGCGCCCACCACTTGGAGACACCGGCCATCAGTAATGGAGAGATGTCATGCTGAGCGGCTGCTCGAGTTTTGAAAGGTGAGGCTTGTTTTAGTTTATGGATACGTCTGCTGTGGCACATGACAAAGATGTGCAAGTAATTTGGCCAATGGCTGCCAGTCTTACAGAATCCCATAATACAGGCAAGTTTAGCACCATGGGGCACATTCTAGCTCTCCATGGGAAGGAATCAGCTTAAATAATTTCTCTTAACCTGTGCATAGGATTAAAAAAAGCCACACCTCCTACTCTTTCTGTACACAGGAGTATTATTCAAGTTTATTCAAGGAGTTTGTGGGAGTAGGTGAGACAAGGCTATTGGCTGTACATGTTTATTATACAACATTAAAGCGCAGCAGGCCACATTTAAGTTGATGTGATAGCAGAAATGTAAGGTTTCTGCAGTACCACTGGTGTCTTACTTTTTTTTTTCCTCAGGAAGAAGACCAGGGAAAGTTTGCTGAGCTGCAGGGCTGTGTCAGATGGTGGCAGGACAGTGGCCGGAAAGGTAAGGGATTGAGGGCCCGGGGGTGAAGCTAATTGGAGCACTGTCCAAACTGAGGGGTATGAAGGGAGCACACAATACTGTATCTGCTACAGTGTCGATATCTAGGTGCTCGCTCATGTTCACCACTGTGGCGAGCCAGAGAGAAGGAAAGGGGGCACGTGGAGCACTTGTGGGTGGGAATCGAAGTGGGCAGATGCTTGATTAAGGGAGTTTAGTTTTAGATGTCAGTGGGAAAAGATCAGTAGAATATCGCTCTGACGCTATCAGAGTCACTCATCCAAACTTGTTATCTGGGAACCACATCAGACAGAGTATAATTATCTCTACTTCATACTCCACTTTACATGCCCATGTGATTTTGACTGATGATAAGCAATGAACCGGATTGTGTGGGAATAATAACGAATGTGGAAACCATGTACTTTCATACCACCAAGAAAAGGCAGGGTGTTGAATGGACTGTCTCACGGAGTGATTGAGCTGCCCCATTACACACAGGGCTCATGAGAGTACAGTCACTTTTCATTTGCACGGCCTTTACGAAGCCTTATCAGGCAAATAAATTGTTACTTTACAAATGCATTGCCACCAGATTGTGCACATTGGTCTCTGGATTGCACTTGTATCTGTGTCCATAGTAGGAAGAATACATACAGTATGGGGGCTGCAGTTTTTGAGATGAATTGATTGCAGCAGCTGCGGACCAAAATAGCATTTATATGAAATGGAGACTTAATGAAATGTGATTCTGATTCTAGCAATTAAATTGAGTTTGCTATATATGTGTACACACATACATATATATATATATATATATATATATATATATATGTGTGTGTGTGTGTGTGTATATACAGATATAATGAATGAATGAATGAACCCTAACCCTAACAAAAATAAAGAAAAAAACAAAACAAAAATAATAACACACACACACATATATATATATTTATAAGCTATATAGATAAACTATATCTATAAATCACAGCTCAAGTTGGCTTGAACCAGTTCAGTAGCTTCCCTGCTACTCAAATGAAGGTCACTTGTGTCAATACCAGCCCATGTACAGGATCAGTGTCTGCAAACATCACTATGTCAAAGAACAACACAGATGTTATTGACACAGTATAGCACTCCTTTACTCGTCGTAGTGTCTGGCCACACACGCTAAGTCTTTAAGCTCTTGTCCAGTGAATCCATAATGTCGATGGAGCGGCGGTTCTTGTTCTGGGCGAAAATCAATCGTGAGCGCACTGAAACACCTGGTGGTGCAATGTGACTTTTTGTGAGGCGAATGAATAACGGCTGAAACAGTGGAGACAGCACTTAACAACTGTCCCTCAAAAACATAGCCACGAGTTAAAGTGCCAAAATGTCCGATGCCAGTGCCAAAATCACTTCAAAGAAGATGGCTCAGACTGGTGGGGGGGTAGCTATTATTTAAGCCCAAACACCATGCTATTATCAGTTGTGCAGCCATGTTGTAAGCTTCTGCTAAATGTCACTATTATCTGTTAAAGTAGTGGGCCCAGTGTTGCAAGAGAGGCAGCTCAAATATTCCATTTCTACCACAGTGGACGAATTGCTAGCCCATTCTGGTTCATTTGTCTTGTGAATTCGAGTGGTTTTGATTATGTCTGGACTCGGCAGTGCTGTTGCTCTGATGCATTTTTCAAAGCATTGGCTGTATGCTTTTAACTCAAATGGCATTCTCTCTGGTGATTGTCTGCTTGCAGTGATTGTTAATTATTGATCAGTGATAGAGATCTCCTTTTAAAATTCTGTCCTTTGGGTGTGAATTAACTTTAGCATGAACTAGGCTATTTAGAAATACTATCTTTGCTTTTATATATGCTAAATTGGCAAGAGGTAAATTTGTAAATGCTTGCAAAACTCCTACTTTAAAAACTGATCTCAACAGGTGAGCTGCCTGATAACTACTAGTTTCTGGGAGGATAAAAAAAAAGGTTGGAAAAGATTCAATATGCAGATGTCCTTATCTCTCTCTAACACTTTAAGCACTAGGCTGCGCAGAGGAAAACAAAAATACCCTCTTTCCTCAACAAAAAACGGCTTGAAGGGAAAAACTGGCTTTGAATAACGACTGTACACTGGGCTGATACTGCCAAGACTGACCTCATTTGCATACCCGCAAATGACTGGCACGTGACAGTACGCTTCTGATGGTAAAGGAGGCCTCCTAATGCGGCTCAGGCTTCACAGGTGCTCATTTTACATTCACAGAACAAAGTGGAAGTGATTTCGACTTTGAAACATTTACTGTCATTAGATATTTTTAGATGAAGTGAATGGATAATGGATGGAGAATAGCTTTCATTAAATGTCATTTGGGAACTAGACATTAAATAAGTTCAAGCTATTGTTTAATTCTGTCTAAGGCAACTGTGAGAATAATGTATGCTTTTATGTAATTTAAGCCATCAGATGTATGAATCAGATTGGGCAGCTATCAGTTTTGGTCACTATTTTGCCTGTTGCAGTTTTTCAAGCTCTGATAATGTGACATTAACATCTCTGGGAAAGCTGCTCCCTCACGTTTCTGCTTACTGCTTGACTAATCCTTCAACTGTAACCTTGCAAGATTTTGACCTATGCAGAAAGCTGGCCTTTAATTCAACATGCTGCGTATAGGTGCCTGTATCTGAGCCTAACTACCTTTGGCAGTTACCTAAATTACTACAACTAGAGGCTAATTATTAGACACAAGTAACGGCATCAAAGTATTTAAAGGGTAGAATCATCTATCACAGCAATAGGAATGGTAATGCAATGTAACTCAGGATCTACATTCACAGGTAAAGCCATAAGACAGGGTTGTATTGGGAAAGCCATTCGTCATTAGGTGCAGCTCTGCAAGTGCAGCAATGTAGCAAGGCAGTCAGACCAAAGGCAAACATTGTGTTGGTCTTTAACTATAGGTGCAAGTGAGACGATAGAAGAAAAAGTGACACATTCAAGAGTTAAAGGCTTATCATATGCCACAACACAGCACAGTGGGTAATAATATAGTGTGCAAGGATTGTAAACACTGTAAAGTACTCTGGCAATCTTTTAGTCCTCTGTCAAAGAAATTACCAGGTCAGCAATAGAAGGCCTTTACGAAATGATCGAACAGAAAGTGGTGATTGCATGTATTTGTGTTTGACGGGCCAACATAGTGCACTGGCAGATGATGCTGCTGCACCGCAATGCCGGAAAAGTTGAGCCAGCCAACTTTGTTTTTTGCCAGAACAGTTTGCATTGTGAACCCAATTTGCTAACGCGCTTGTCTCATTTAAATAATTGAGCAGGCTGAGTTTTTGTTTTGTTTTTGATTCAGTGCTCGTGTCAGTGCGAATACAGCATGAGACATTTTTCTCAGTAAATGCACAGGAGCTAAAGCTGTCTCCTGCATTTTTTAGATACTTTTATGATAACCCACCAACTAACGCATCATGACTTATTTAATCATCACATGCTATTGCATAACAATAATAGCTGCAGAATAATACCACAGATACACTGTGTTAATAACAGTTCTAATTATTATGCTGGAATATTTCTATGAGGCTGCCTCAGACTGGCCATTTTCGCTATTGGGTGGGTGGGAAAGCATGGAGTCACGCCGCCGGTCACATGGCTGGGACTGCCATCTGGGTGTCACACATGCTGGGTCAGCCACTCCTGTATGGAGCCACGCTTCCTTCCGATCCCTGTGAGTCAGCAAATACTAACCACGCCACCATTTGGACCTTCATGGCGTAGCAAGGCAAGCATGAGGGCCGCGGCAGTCTGGCGACGCCGACTCGCAGTGACATCCAAGAAGCCAGGGGGAGTGCATGAGCTCAGGTCAAACGCACTGGACTGACTTTCCTTTTAGATAATGAAATGCACTACATCTTGTAGCTAGGAATACCTCAAGCAGAGCTAATGAGCAGGGGCAGTGGAATATGATGTTTCTGCTGTGCTTGTTCTTCCTCCATAACAACTTTTCCTGTTATTTCAAGGTAGTCATGAACTCATTTTTGCTTAATACAGAGGTCCTTCCTGGCATTCACTGTTAGGAGAACAGAGCTCGGACTGCTGATAATTTTAGCTAACTGGGCTCACCAGAGAAAAATCATGTTAAGATCTACATCTCCTTATTATAGGGTTTCTAGATCAGTTGACATAGTCAGAGTGAACAGCCAAAGACCATTGAGTGGGACAGGGATTAGTGCAGAGGGGCTCCTGTGTAAGATAGTGACACCCACCTCAGTGTACAAGGGCATGATTCTGTCTTCAGTGCTGAGCAACACAGAGTCATCCTCCTCCTCCAGGGGGGTAAATGGCAGTAGTTTGTCTAGACAGGGGCAAAGGAGTAGCATTGCCACCAAACTATGCCAAACTGTTTTCACAGTGCAGTATCACCAGGGGGGGATCTCTGGAAGTAAAAACACTTCTATTGGCAAGGAAAGATACTGAGTGCAGTCTGGCTGGTCTTGTGGCCAACATTGGAGTGCTCCATGCCAAAGCAGATGAGGCACTGCTGGTCTGGGTCGACAGTGGTAACCAAGGCAAAAGGCCAAAAGAAAGAAGTCAGCCACAGCTGTCCAACGAAGTCATCCTCGCCTATGCTGTTGGCCTCTGTGGCATAAGAAAAGTGGATACTGACTTTTATTAGTACAGCCCTCATATTATTACATACAGTAATATAGTATGTCGTGATGTCATATTGTCGTGCAGTAAGTCATAGTATACTGTGTTATATAGAATTGCGTGGTGTTGTCGCACAAAATGACAGTTTTATGTGGTTTATCAGAGAATATTGTGAAGTCTTAGTACAGAGTGATGTTGTTATTTTTTATGGTTTCACAAACACGTTATTAACCCAGGGTTAACCAAAGCCCAGGGCTATTCAACTCATACTGCACTTCTGCTGAAATGCATTTCTACTTAAATATCCATTGGAGAGTACATTGTGACTATTATGTTTACTTTAGCCCGGTTCCACACAAGCACCTTTTTAGTCCTGCATTTAGTTGATAACCTCACAAGTTCAGGGCTGACCCAGAGCAGTGCCCAGTGCCCAGAGGCTCCCCCTTACAGTAAGTCTGTGGCTAAGAAAATTCTACACCCTGAGCTAAATGCAGTATGAAAAGCCCAGTGTGTCACAGTCTGTCTTACTATGCGATGATATTTTATACAATATTATGTAATAGCAAACAGTATTACGCCATGTCATCATATGGTTTGCTGTCATAGTAAAGGCTGTGTTAGAAATAATTTACTAACATACTGCTGCTTACTATATACTCGGTCAGAATGTACCAGCAGACACTTCACACTGAGTTATAAACCAATATGTCTTCTCTGCATCACACGACTATCGACGATGACAGTATTTTCTGGTTTTCCTCTAGCTGTTCTGCCTCAGCTCTCTGTGATTTATGCAGTGGTCCTGACTGACAGATCTACGTGTCGCTAATGTAACCACTAACTGCTGCTAACTATAGCTGCCATTAGTTAGTTGGCCATACAGCTATCAGTCCTATTGGCAGACTCTGGACAGGCTGGGAGCTTGGAGCACCAGGTCGACAGATGGACGACTGTTTGATGAAAGGAAACAGCATTGATGTGGTTTTTCTTCCCAGGTTTGGCTCCTGGCACCCTGGGGCTGACCCCACATTAAAAGTGAATGCTCATTTGGTGGCAGTACACTGCATATAATAATATAATTTAATAGCTCTAATCCAGATTAGCAACTATAGGCTGTAGCATGAATTACTGTGCATATACAGTTTTTCTGTGTTTTCTGTGAACGGGTTATCTTGCTGCACAAGGTACATATACTTTATAATTAAAGGACAAAAAATAACTGAAGTGTTTAAACATTAGGAGGCCATATGATAATATCATTGGGTTTGGGAATTCCTTGCACAGTGCATCTTGGCTCAGATTGCCCAGCATGTAAACATTTTCTGGCAAGGCATATGAGTAATCCCATTTCATTAAGCCACTGTTAACAATGCTTGGTCAACTGTGACTTCTGAATGTGCAAATGAATGAGAAAATAACTGGGCTGGAGAGCGCTTTCCCTTTGCGTGTCCCTTTTCAACTGTGAGCTCATATAAGGAAGAACACATTCTCCAAACGTTCATCAAGCAGCCTTTAATGAGTCAAAGAGACGGAGGGAAACTCTGCTTTGGGGACCTACCTCGACTCTATGACAGCAACACAGACTCTGGGTATCTAATTGGTGTATATTTGTGCAGTTCTCCAGCAAAACTTTCTTTCATTTGCCGTTTAAGTGACAATATCTTTAGCATGTCAATATCACTAGGTTCATCATGGCTCTTACTGTGTTGGCTAAGAATATTCTGGCTGCACTATAGTGTCCTGGAGAAGAAGTTCTTCAGGGATGTCTCCACCAGTCCAATTAGAATCAATCACAGTCCTGACTCGTTCCTTTAGGATCCTTCGTGGTTGTAGGAGTCTTATTATGCCTTGGACCTCTGAGGCTTGACAAAGAATGGATGGCAACATATGTAATGGATTGCCCTCCATCCTCTCATATTTTAAAGCAATCCCAGCTGTGATTTGAGGAAAGCTACAACTTTTGCAGATGTTCCTCATGGAGGTCACGATAACAGAAATTCTCTACGTAGAAGCATGACGTTATGTTGATATTTTGAAGCCTCTGGGGGCTTTTGAAGTGTCTTGGATCTTTATGTTTGATGTGAGGAATATTTGAAATTCACCACGCCAGCGCGACTACATGTACATGCGACCTCAGCCCTGAGGCAGCAGTGCACAACTTTAAGTTACATACTGCCTATCTAAGCTGTGAGCTGTGGTTGCACTGCGTAAGTCTGGTTTGGCCACCATGAAGCTGATGCTCAAGCTTGGGGACCTGGGATTTTGAATGATTTTGTCACTGTTCTCCATCACTTTCAGTCTGAGCCTCGGGAGATGTGATCTCTGAGGACAGGGGAACTTCAGCTCAATATAATTGTTTGTGACAGGCGAGTTCATGTTGGTGCTTGCCCCCCAAACTCAGCTGTCAGCGTGAAATTTTTTTTGTTGGAACGACTATGTTGTCTGTGAAAACAGAGAACAACATAGAGGGATTTGCACTGTTGCTTTGGCATGGCACGATGCCAGCTGATCTCTCAGTTTCTCTCATCATTCTTACCTTAGGCAAGGCCAGCGAGAGCTTAGCTCTGTAATCTAAAGAGAGCTAATGATAGCATCACAGGGGTGAGTGTACTCCCCCGTCTATTCTGTCCTCGAGCCCGGACTCCTTTTTACTATACATTCACGCATTCTCCTCATAACGTTGTAATTTACATCTAGAAATTGTCAAAAGAATTCAGAAAAAAATCAAAGCACACTGTGGACTGGAATGTGGCATATCAAAATTGGTCAAATGAATGCATGGAACAGGAAAATATGCAAATCTCCCCTGTCCTATAATCCAGCAATGATCACAAGAGGTACTAAAGAGCCGTTGCAGTCCATGGAACTGTGCCTCTTAAAATGGATATGAGCAAGAGAACATTTCAAATACTTCCAGTCTCCCAGAATAATACAGTGACTCATAAATATCACCTTACTTCTGTGTGAACCAAAGTGAATATCAGATACAAAGCACTGAGCATAGCTTCACCCACTCACCCTTTATTTATATTGCATACTTGGCAGAATTCCAGCTATACATATTTTTTGCCCAATCTAATACTGATTGAAAATAAGGCTTAAACAGTGGAATCCCATTTTGCTCAGCCTCAATAGGTTTCACTAGTAGTGCAAAACCATGCCTCCAGTGCCACTGTGTTTTGTTATACATATAGTCAAACTGTAAGCTCAGTAGGTTACACTGATTATTGAAATCCTTTTAAAATGTGGGAGTTTTAACCCTAAAGCTACATTAATATATGAAAAAAAGAATCCAAATATAATGTGTATAAAAAGGTGCACCATGTAGTAATCCACAACACAGCATGTGCTTATGTAACAAGAAATTCTATATATAAACACACAGTTATGTGGACATTTTATAACCCTAGAACATTGTGCACTGGCTGTATCTTGTCCAGTGCATGCACTGCAGTTTTAGAAATTTGTGAGGTGTCATGAGTGGCATACATCTTTTCCTTTTCCTGTAATTAATGGCCACTCAACAGAACGAGCAAACTGTAAAAATAACACAATCAACAGGTGTCACCGTAGGCTCATGGGAAGCTCAGGCAATGAAATGTTCACAAGTCACCACGCATCCACAAAAGGTCAAGAGCACTTCTGTAATGCAGCTCTCCTGCATGGAGATCACAACCTTGGACAATGGATACAAAGGTCAACAGCCCTAAGCGAATGGATGATCTAACACCATGACAGGTGATGCATACTACTCTCACGCTGAGCAACACAATAAGCCTTACACCTGAGAATTTCTGGAGAATGTTTTCTTGTTTATGGGACAAAGGGTGAAGCCCGATGTGACATTTGAAAGTAATGTGATAACATTTGTAGATATAAATCAAATAAGGAATAAAGCTGATTAACATTGATTTACTTTGCCTGCTCACCTTATTCCCTGTCTCAGAGATACACTGCTGATGGCTTTCACAAACCCTGTGAACATAGGAAACTATATATATATGTCCACGTTCAGTATAACTGGTATAACTGAAGAAAACCGCAGAAAAATAAAGTATGTCTCAGATGCCACATCCACCCCAGACATAAGGGTTCTATTGCACAGCGGTGTGTGTGAGTAAGATGAGGCAAGACAGAGACATAATGATGTAATTCCAATGTTATTTTAAAGTTGAAAGTAATTCTTAACAGTCAGTCTTTTTTATTGGAGGCCCAAACCCGGCCCAGGCACTGGGGAAGCTGCCACAGAAAGTACGACAACTCAGTCCAAATGGCAACCTTTAAACTCCCTGAAATCATTCTGTTGTCTAAGAGGAAAACCTGGATGGTCAGTGGTTATGAGAACCTACAACTGCCCGAAATTGGCCCTGCTCTGAATCAATTTTTAACCATCTTCTTCATCCTCTATATTTTTGCTTACAGGGCACACCACTCAGTCAATAATGAAAAAAAAAAGCCTTCAAACAGATGGACTGCTTCAAACAGCTTGACTCTGGGATGACGTTTTGAGGATTGCAGCTCCTCCTCCAACACAAATTGCTCCATAGTAAGTTAACTCAGCTAAGTTTTCCTTTAAACACCTGTTTATAGGTTACCAACATCCTGGCAGGAAGGACGGGATGGAAGACAACGGAGTTGGAGGGGTGGGGGGCGCTTGCTGTAAACCGCCATCAATCAAGGAAGAGGAGGGCTGGCAAGGGTTCGCACTGACCCCACATACCTCAGCACCGTCACCAAACTGTCATCTCAAAGTCAGCGCAGGTCAATTGCCACCTGGACTACATGGAATCGCTGCAGCTTCTTTCCTGAACCCACCACTTCCTTCTGCCTGCAGCTCCAACACAGTCTTGACTCATCGCATTTATTGCTTCACCCAACACAATTATCCCACTGTGCAGATATTTTAACTCCACAATTTTATTTATTTCATTGTTATCAAGTTTCTATTTAAGAAACAGTGATTTTCCTCATGCTTTCAGTCACAAATTGTCCTGGACAGTCTTCATTTGCATAAAAAAAGCCTTTCACATGATACATGCATCATACATGCTTCCCAAATTCTTGTTAATACTGCCTATAATCACTGGTCTTTTTGAAATACATGGGCTAACAACACATGAATGGTCACAGAAAGTACTCACATAAAATAAAGAAAGCTTCCCTCCAGAGCCATGTCGGCTGAAAGACCAATTCAAAGCACCTCAGGGCAGCCGTTCAGGAGATGATGGATGGAGGACCTGTCAGGGGGTTCAGTCCAGTGACTGTGTCAGGGCGTCATGTATTAGCCACATGATTTTGTTTATCATAAGGCAAGCATTGTCCAGCGTTCACTTTCTCATTTCCCTACAGGGCCTGTCCTTCAGTGGACAGCTGCTCCGAAGATCAAGGGCTGCCCCAAAACAGCCCAATTACAGGTACAAGTGGAGCTCTGTGCAACATTAATGGCGGCCCAGTTGTTTACCTTGCTGCACAGAGTTCAGTCATCACCAAATCTTTGTTTGAGCTGACTCAAATACAATTCTGACCCGGCCCCATGTGCAGTCTATGTGAGAAATAACATTATCTTATCTCATATCTTTCAGCTGAACAACACTGGAAGTCCTCACACAGCATTTCTCACCAATCTAGATGAGTATTTGAAGGTTTTTAAGTTGTGAGAGTTTATCTTCCTGATCACTGTCCACATGGAATAAGAACGCTTTATCATTCTGCATTGTGACCTGCACCAGAGATGGTGCTACCAACAGCAAAAAGGTAGTTTGGTGATGACCACCACAATGCTGTTTGGTAAAACGGGAATTATTATATAAACTGGTAGACATCTTAAGTTTTTAGGACAAAAGGTCTGTATGTATTTGGCTCTTAGCAGTGAGAAGCCAACAACAATATTAAATGAAAGAAAACTGAAGAGACAGCTTTGCCAGTGTCAGACACTACCAGGTAGGCAATAAGCCAGGTAATATTGGCCTGAGGGTTGGTGCCAAAGTAAATGCCACGTTATAGCATTTAAGTAAAATTAATGCCACTATCGTATCAATCCATTAAATATGAAACGACAGCAAGCAGATAGTTAGCTTAGCTTAGCACAAACACAGAGTGAGACAGGGAAACAGCCAGTCTAGCCTGGTTTGTTTAATCTGTACAAAACCAGCGTGTCAGGAGCAGTGACTTCCTGAAATCTTGGTGTCATCATATAGCCTAGCAACCAGTGGAAACTGCAGTTCAACAAAAGTAAACTTTTGACACTTCAATGACCAGCTAATTTTGACCATCAGGCAAGACTGGCCTTTCTGTCATAAAGTATTGTTCACATACTTGTTTTTTTAACTGCATCATGGAAAAATAAGCAGCAGTGTTGCATGGTCACGCTCAGTGTTAGCATCCTTACTAATGCAAACCAGGACCTGTAAGACGGATACACAGAGGTTATTTCTTGCACATGGTCTCCCAGACCTCCAAAGGAGAAAGCACACTGACCCTAGCCTTATAAAACCTAGATACATGTGGCATATATCTAAAACATTAGATATATGCCACAAGCTGAGAGCAAAACACGAAGATGTCTGCAATGTATTCTACCAAAAGATGACATCATGTGTCAACTACTTATCCTGGCCTAGCTAGCTTACTTGGGTGCACTTGCAACTGGAAATGTGCAAAGTCCAGTCGCTTCCTACTTTGATTTTGTAGTTTCTCTGCAGGACTCCAGCACACTGTCCTGTATACAGTTTGAAAACCATACACCTGGAAGCCGATCAGTGTCCCAATTAGTAGGTCAAGATCTCTGTTTGAGACTGTATAGACTACAAGATAGTCTGTGTGACCACACATGCCTGATGGAGAAGCCTTGTACTGTATGTACAACAGTGAGCATACTTTGTGCTGGAAAAGATGTTTCAATTGTGCAATTTGCTCAGCAACTTCTCTTGAACTCATCTCACCTAACATCACATCTGTTAGTGCATCTTATTCCCAGCACCAAACCCTCGGTAACATTTTTCATGTATCTGTTAACAATATTGCCAGTAGTGATTCATTTTATCCTTCAAAATGCCTCCTAATGTGACTGAATGGGGCATCTGTAACTGTCATTTTTGTGATGAATGCTTAAAAACAGACCACCACTTTTCGACTGCAACTAAATTCAAAGAAAGTGGTCCACTGCTGACTTTCATCTTACATCTGTGATGACTGTTTACTTTTAAAGGTTATTTGTTTTCTTGTTATGATTTTATGAATATTATTGCTACAGTCATTTTATTTCAAAATCACAGCCATTAATATATTCCCTTGTGTACTGACTCACAAACGTATCCAATTGAAAAACCATTCACTGTTTTTCATTTCCTACATTTACTACTATGTATTGATGTAATGTCATTTATGTCTACAATTCACTCTGCATGTCACCTCCAATCCTTGCTGACTTTATCTACTGTACATGAATAGCAACCTTAAATAAATATTCAACCGAACACTTATCTAAGTAACAATCACTGCCTCTGAAAGGTTTGTATTTTGCTAATTTACAGAGGACAGCAGTTGTAGTCAGCATGGATTTAAATTAATAATTTTTAAATGCATCTTATCAACATCATGTCATCATCATATCCTTAAAAACTTCTCAAACTACTCCTGCTGCAAATCCTCACATAAGAAGCATCTGGAACATAAATATGCGTGAATGGACAACATGATAATTGTCTGTGGTCATAATGTCAGGCCTTTTTCACAGCAGACATTGACATTATGAAAAGCGCAGGTGTTGCTAATAACATTAACGATGGTAATGATGATTCCATTCAAGTGTCCCAGTGTGACAGTGAGCTGGCTTGCACAATCACAGGACTCTGAGACTCAAGCAGCTAAATGGAATTCAGCCAATTTTTTTTTTTTATTCACACCTGCAGCTTCCCTACTGTGACATGTCAAAATGTCCTCTGTGAAAATGCATATACTGCATAAATTTTCACCTGAGGTGAACTCCCAAACCGGAGACACACTTTTCATGAGACTCAGTTTTTCAAACCAATATGAACAACAGTCCAAACATACAGTAATGCAGAGCCAAATACACAGAAGCAGCAGTTAAGTATACAGTCACACACATTCGAACGATGCCAAATGAAGGCATCACGCCTCTCGCAGCACTGACCTCAGCTCAAAACTAAAAACACAACAATGCAGGCTAGTTAAATGAAGACAAGAACAACAGCCAGAAATATGTTGCCTGTGTTTTTAATTCTAGGAATTTCTAGGCCTGGGTGACAGGCTTGTGCTTGTGACAGTTTAAATGTCAACGTTACGTTACCTAGTGTAGTTAGCTAGCCTCTTGTTAATGAGTTGATGCATGCTACCCTCTGTCCAGTGATGCAGAAAGAAAATAGTACCGACATGAAACTGCTCACAACAAGGCCTGTGGATTATTTTGAGTCGGTGGGACATGAATTATGGAAAGACATGAGTGTCTCAGCTGAGTTCTATAATATTTGAGAGAGGGGAGACATCGCCTGATATCTCAACCAGCAACTCACAAAATAATAATAATGATAATAATCTCGATGGGTAAATGCAATATAGGCAAGAGGCAAAAAATAGATATGCTTTTTCTGATTTGGGGGTGAACTGTCCCTTTAAAACGCACAAAATGTGATCTCAGAATAACAAATAAAAGAGAATAAGTATCTGTCTATAGTTCAAAGCTTTGATGGCGC
>JBCAUF010000092.1:13414781-13425990 GCA_038406115.1 Haemulon aurolineatum
GTGTGTGTGTGCATGTGTGCGTGCGTGCCCAAGGGCTCCTGACTCAGGTGATGTAGACGGTGGGTGGGCTGTGACTCACCTAGTTTACCCATTTTGCCGCTGTTATCTGACAGGCTTTGATGTGAGATTTGACTGGTGATTGACAGTGGATCATGCGCAGTTGGTGTGTCAGCAGAGGCCCCAGGTTTTTTCTTTTTTTTCTTTTTTTTTCTCCTTTTATCCCCCTCCATCACTGCCAGCTATATTTGGAAGTTACCAAATTCCATGATTTATACAACCCTTTCTCTGTGTTAAAGAGTATTTGTCAGACTGCTCCTGACAAGTGATTCATATATAGCCAATTACCCGTGATTTGCAGTCATACTTTGCAGCCCTTAGACGCAAAAAAAGAAAAAAAAGAAAAGGAAAAGCGGAAAGCCTGTAAAAGGCAGGATAATGAACTGAAAAGTTTGTGTGGCTCGGTGTTTTGTAGCGAGCCGAGCCGAGGAGAAAGCAATCGCAAATGAGGGCAAGGACAGCTCACACAGCCAGAGAGATGTGTTCTCCCTGGCCAGTGTAGAGTGACAGTGGGCTAAGTGAGCATGACCATTGAGGAGAGGTAATAGCATTACGGTCTGCCAGTCATGAGGCGGTGCAAGAGATAGGCTACTGTTGCATTTCAAAAAAAAAAAGAGCTAAATGGGAGGCACAGGAGGACAGCGGGCTGTGGCACGAGGGCCCTGGGAATTTTGCACCCAAGCACACCATTACATGGCTCAATAATCTACTTTAGCTAGTATTTAGCTACGATAATCAATGTGTCTCAACATGAGGTTGTTTGTGCTGTGCTGGGTATCCTTTTTGGACTGTGATTTAAGCTGGATTTAGCATTGCTTCAGTAATATCTTCCTGGGGTTAGAGACTTGCTGATGCCAAGCTTATTAGGCATGATTTAAATTCTATCTATCTATCTATCTATCTATCTATCTATCTATCTGTCTGTGCATCATTCAAATCAATCAGATTGTGCATCAAAGTTCCTATGTTGCATAAGGAATATATAAATACAACACTGCTAGGACTAATGTGGAAATAAGCAGGCAGATCAGCTGAAAACATACAGCCTCCTCTTCTTTCAAAGTGTCACTGCTTGCAAAATGGATTGCAACATGACAAAATGTTTAAATACAGCAGTCCTTTAGGCTCGTTACCCCAGTGTGTGAAGGCAGTTCCGAGCACAAAAAGTGGATTTGAATCATTTGCCGTCAGGCGGCGAATGTCTCGCGCAGCTTTTTGAGGATTAGTCCCAGGTAAGGATGTCCCCTGCCGTCCGTCCTCTACCCAGCAGCGCTCCCATTTTATAAACTGGCAACACTCCTCTGTCTTTTCTCTGAGTGATGCTCCCGAAACTACTCGCCGGGGCCCGCATCAATCACTGCTGGATGGGATTTGAGCAGCCGCTCGAAGTAGTAAGCAGGGGTGGACAGGTCTGCTTGCTCACGGTTGCAAAGGCTCCATGGTGACCCCCCCCCCCCCCCAACACCCTCACTGTGAGCCACGGCCGGCAGTGCCAGCGAGGTTGCCGCATTTCTTTTCCCTTTCGCAGTCTGTTTCCGCCGTTAATTACGCTTTAACATAGGTTGCTTTTTGTGCGACCGTGTTGACAACACACCCACTTCTCTTGTGCCTGCTGCACCTCCCTGGAGAGAAACAGGAGTAAGCTGTAATTATGGTTTATAAACTTCATCCAGGTGACATAATCGGGGCATGGCTGAGATGGCAAGGAGCTGTCATAACAGCTGCTAATGAATTTATAGCTGTTTTTTTCCCTTCCTCTGGACTGCATATTTCTCTGAAAGGGTCACTGTATGGATATGTTTGTCGGACATTTCTCACAGTTTATCCTTGAGACCACATTCTTAATATTTTCATATGTACAATAATTTAGAAGGGATACAGTGGTGCACAGAACTCGAAAAGAGCAAATATTTTGCGAGTCTCTGCAAAGAAGGTGAAAGAAGCACAAATATGGGAGAGAAGCTATATTATCCCTGTGTTTTCACTGCGAGGAGCACCTTGATTGCGGTCCAAGGCTCGGCAAGCCGAGTAGCCGGCTCCCAGGGGCCGTTTTATAATGAGGATGCGCTGTCAGATAATTAGATACACCTGACGCAGGCGTTTTCAGGAAATTTTGATTCATCCCAAAATAAAATGTCTGTGCCTGCCAACATGAAAGCAGCGAGAAAAGGAAAAAAAAAACAAAAAACATCCCGCTGTCACATTGCCTCTCCCTCTCATGGTGGCAATGTTTTATTTATTTATCCACATCTTAATGCTCTTGGATGAGGCGGGCTTCATTTTGCGCGAGCTGATGCATGGGCTGCCAAAGTTTCTCATCTCTTTCTCATCCGACGCAGCCAAGACTCCCTTGGCCACATGGCACAAGACGCCATCTGATTCTGATTCTGAAGACAGCGGTATAGCAAAATTAAACGCCGCTCAGAAAGCCATGCGCGCTGCGTGCAACCAGTCACGTGTCCCCTGCGAGACGTGAAGAGCAGAGGTGTGCAGCAGAGGGGGATTATTCATCTCAAGACAATGCGTGCGTTTCCTTTTATGCTTCCTTGGTGACGTTGCAGAGTCACAATTGGACGGATGCACGCGCAACTAATCAGCCATTTCGTGCACATAATCAAATACAGCAAGAGATGAATGACTAATTGAATTCACTTCAACGTCCACACACACACAGACATGGAGGCACGCTCATACACAGGGCCAGGCTCACGAGCACAATCTTAAATATGTCTTTTTGTTCGCTGTTGATTAAAAAGTGCTGCGTGAGATAAAACCCTCTCACCTGCGCCGCTTATTCATCAGGCACACGGCTCCTGTCATAAATCAGACACTCATTAAGTTGTTAAACAACAACTTTTGCCTTCTGCTGCAGACATGAATGCTATTAAGGCTGATGTATGTGATACAGCAGGAAGGTGAGCCATTGCAGGCTGCACCGGCTCATGTTATCCAATTAAAAAGGGGGTGTTTTTTTTTCTCTCGCTCTCTTTTTTTTTTCTTTTTACTCTGGTTACTTAAAACACAGATATTTAAGTTGGTGTCAAGTGTCTTCACAGATTATCCCAGCTGAGATGTACTGCTTGTAACCGGATAGCTGAGCACCAACACCGCCTACAAGCCTTGAGCACGAGTGATATTTACTTTCTCTGGGTTAGAGGCAAATGTACGAAAGTTGATATCAGTCAACTAAACGGTAAAACTAGCAAGTAAAATTTAGCTTCCACGTCATGTGTTTGAATAAATGCTTTTAGTTGGCTTGTGCTCCTTGAACCGTGCATATCAGAAATGGTTTTTCCAGCCAGGAGGAAGGAGATGTAACTTTTGCTGCACAGTGGCTTCAGTTGGCAGTTATGGGATGATGGGAAATGCTAAAATATGGCATAAGATTTTGACAAGTAAGAAAGATAATAAAGATAGCTGGGGGACTAATTTAATGTTGTTAGGCAGAGATACCGAGCTGAGGTTGGCTAACATCCGCTAACGTTAGCCACCAGAAGCTGCTGGTCACACCAGACAGTGGAATTCATGATTTAGTTTTTTTTTTTTTTTTTTAAGACAATAGTTTTTCTTTAAAGTTAGTAAATGTGAAGTACAACACAAATCTACACCTGCATCCTTGTTGGCTCAAGTTTACAATAAATCCAGTAATATAAAAATCAATAAATTAGACATCAAGGTGAAAATAGAGATGCAAGAACTGCAAGAATAAGCGATCACAGTCCTTGTCATGGAGCACAGCCAGACGTCAGCAGCTGTGTTACTGTACAGTCCATGTCTGGCAGCAAATATGATGTCAGTTATTATATCATCTGATCCGGAGCATATTGTCTCCTCGCGAGCAGTCAACAAGGTTTCCTGGCCTTCGTTGCATCACTGGAGATGCGGTGAAAGAAATTCACCTGTGAGCAAGTGTCAGAAATATTTCAGGACTGGCAGTTGTGTGGCCTTAACTGCTGTTATTCTCCAACTGCACAGTACTCAAAGTGGTGGTGCAGGGCAAATGCAACAATATTTGACCTATACAAATTAAGTTCCGTAATATTTGAATGCGTTGCTATGACATTTGAATGAATTGTAGGACGTCGGTCTGTGCAGTAGCCTTTGCAGAGTGCACGGTGCATTAATGTGAAGAGAAGCTCTTTCAATAAGGTATTATTCTTTTTATTAATGCCCTGCTTTTATTTGTGCTTGGCTGCTTTCACCCTGAACCCATGACAAAGCAACCAAACACATGGCTGTGCCCTATAGTACTGCATTATTTCTCATTACCAGACTCCTCTCTCACGGTAGCAGGAGTTCTAACAGGCACAACGATGCACAATTTGAAATTCATCTCAGCAGCGGAGGCCGTTTCCCTCTCTCTGCTCCACTTACTGTTCTGCCATCGCCTGGAGAAAACCTGCGTCCGTATTGTGCAGCTGAACCTGGGAAAAAGAGACGACGTTTGCTTTCTCTCCGCTCTAACATGGCAAGAACTCACGAATCTGATGGATGCTGACAAAAGACAAAGACAAGCGGAGGATGTTCTGGATGCGTTGCCCCCGAGTCAGAATCCCTGCCTTGCACTAATAACTATGTACATCGGGCTGGACACGCTCGCGCAAACGTCGGCACAGTCGAATGCAGTCTGCTACAGCAGCAACACCATCTATGCCTTTAAAGTATTTATAAAGTTGAATTAAAAGCTATGTGACACACTCAAAGAAATAATGAATAATAATCAGCTGCAAAAGTGCTGTCGTATTTATTGCAGTGCTGTTACACCGGGTTGCAGGAGGCTGCCCTTGCATGTTAGCACGGATTCCTGGTCGTTCCCCTTCGGACGTCATAGGTGCTATCTTCGATAATGACTTGTGTGGTTTTTAAAGAGCAAATGACAGCATGAACTTACATCCTGACCTTCTCGTAAGCCACATGTGCGACACCAGGCTATTGTGTGTCCGTGCATGCTATAGCCGTGGCATTCCTCTTGCTATCTGGCGCCCCTTAAAGATTTCAGAGGGCACCGGTATGTTCGGTATTGGCATTATAGTCTACGGGGATATGGAGGCAAAGAAGAAAACAGAGAGGAATAATGCAGGCAAGCTGGAGCCAGGGTACTCTGCACAGTTCGATGCTGCTGCCTCTAACCGACATGAACAAGAGAAATCAATTAGACCTACTCGGTTGCTATCCAAGGGACTTCCACCATGGGAAAGGCTCGAGCGAATCAAACGTGTGGAGGAAAGAAAAAAAAAACAAAAAAAGAAAGTAGCAGACGAGAGTGAACTGGAGTGGCAGTTTGTTGTATTCTTTGTCAGATCAGCCGCCTCTGACCTCGAGATAACATTCATTTTCTCGGATTTCATCCCAGGCTTGTTTATAATTCCAGACACTTTCCCATCTATTTTTTGTAACAGCGATGCAAAGCTTTCTCTCATACTGTCCTTTCAGGTCAGTAATGGCAAAAAAGAAAAGGCTGGCGAAAATGGTCCTCTCAAGAATATTCTGATGAAGCCCTGGCTTAGTTTCACCTGCAGACGCAGCAATCTCAGTTTTTCCAGCAGCTTTAGATTCACACTATTATGTTTATATTCATACCTTAAAGCCATCCCAGCAATCACTTGGAGGTCACCGTGAGCAGCGCTTCCTTTCCAGTTTTGTTTCGCCTAGAAGAAAAAGAGCAAAGAAGCCGGACTGTGAGGCTATCATACAGATTTCAAAAGTTGTATTTAAACTTTATTTGGTTTCATAAAAAAATGTTTAAAAAAACATCTCAAAGGGTCCCTCAAGATTAAAAATAGACTGTTCATATCGAATGTGAAACAGCCCAGCCATTGTGGTAGGATCAACGTGCCTAGTATCCACAGTATATCATTTATTAATAGTATTTCACAGCCAGCTAAAGTACAGTCTCACTGTCATTTGAAAATATATGCAGTGGCACAGTAAACGACGAGATCCTCCGAATCCTTTCAAACTTTCGGCTAAAGCGAAATCTAAAGTCTACACGTGGATTTTCAGAAGATGGTGAGGAAAGGATTGCGCATTAACCGGCAGAGATGATTGGGAGAGATCAGTCGATTGATGCTTTATGCATATTTCATTGAGCAGAGCCGAGCCCTGTACTGTAAATACTGAGGTTCAGAGTGCATGCCGTGGAATCCACAGGACCCAGAGGCCCCATTGTCTTTGATCAGACAGTGAGGACACTTTTTGATCAAGCCCCACCTTGGACATTTAAATCAAACCCCTGACAGGCTCTGAGGCTCTAAGGCTGTGAGATAGGATGTAATCTCTACACATAGGAGAAAGTGGACACCCCTGGAAGTGTGCTAGAGTCTATTATATTGTACATTTTCAAATCCCCCCACCTTTTCCCTTGATGAATATCTAGCAGTCGGTGATAGGGGAGTTATTCTACAGAGTGGAAATTCAATTTGACAAAGACGACCTGTCTCATGGAGTCCTTTAAATGGTTATGATTGTACAAAGTCTGCAGTAGAACAGATTTACAGGAATCCATAACTTTTTTTTATTTTGTCTGTGAGGCTATTCATGATGAAATCTATGGAGGAAACTATTGTGACAGACATGTGAAAATCACAAAAAAAAAACCCAAACAAAAAATTGCTGATCATGTGCTGACAAAATCAGGAAATTTTTACCAGCACGAGCTCAGTAAGTTGTGTTCTGTCTGTAATCCTGTGTGTGCAGTTAGCTCAGTCCCCTGACAGAGCACACGTGTAAACACAGCACCCCCCACCTCCCACTCAGCCCTGCTGTAGGTTTGGCTGTGGGTGCTCGGCAGATCCCTCGGCATCATGAGAGAATAACAATGAGGGTTTTGGGAGGGATCAGTTCCCCAGCACAGAGCCATACTGGGTATGGGTTTATGTAAGACCCTGGCTTCCTGAGCTCTCTGCCAGTTTAAGATGACAAACAAATGGTACCGAGCAGGGCCGACTTGCCAAAGGGGGGGATTGCATCTCCTCACGCTTCATCCTCCCCGTCGCACACAAACATCCTCCCACTCGCGCACGAGCCCGGTTATGTGTCGTGGCTTGTGATACCAGGTCTCATGTGTATCCATGCAAGTCGATCTTGTGTTTTCACGCCATTTGTTGGCTCCGCGGCGCCGTCGCCCACTTTGAAGCCACCCCCTTTCCCTTATCCCTCTCTTCCTCCCTTTGTTTTCCCCTTCAATATGCTCCAATGAAAGAAGGCTGGGATCTGTCAAAACCTATCCTTTCTTCTGTCTGACTTGTCAATGTTTTTTTTAGGTGGGCTGCCACGGAAATTCACTCAGCCCTGACACCCCAGTGGTTCTGAAAGTATCAAAACAGGTAGAGGCTGAGGTGAAGTCTCCTCTGATGATACAACTTGCGTGTAATCATCAGCATTTGCCGTTTTTCGCATCGTGACGCTGCGTTTCAAACGATGCGAATCGCGTCACGGCGATAACCGCAGATGGTTGAGGATCTTAATCATCTGCCGTTTATAAATAGAGCCAGATCCACTTAACCCATTTCAAATATCCCCATTCCGCAGTTATTCTGGCAGAAATCAAGCGTGCAGGAAAAGCAAAACAAGCACGATCATGCAGTCAAACAGCCGTGCTGAACTGTGCTGAGAGGCCGCAGAGCTCTTTGACTTTTAACCCAGATCACTCAAAAGTTGCTTGTGCAACTCAGGCTTGGGTCCACTGCTGCTACCGGCAACTGACAAGAGGAGGCCCGCAATCCGTTGGTGCCAGGTGTATACTGTAGGAAGAAGTAAAATTGTCATCACTCCTCGCAAACAGAATGCTGTTTTAATCGACTGCATCTGGACTTTATTGGCAGGAGAGAATCAAGAGTGGCAGATGCCTAAATACATCTTCCTTCTACTGGTTTACTACCTAGAAGATCATTTTGGGAATATCCCAGATGATCGTAACGACCCAAAAAAAAAAAAAAAAAAAAAAACTGACATAAGGAAAAGTGCAGTTTCTCAATCATTTCCTTCCCCAGACACCACGAAGGAAGACATATTGTATCCAGTGTCTTCTGACATGCAGCAGTCCAGAGTCAGAGCTCCCTGTATGCCTGCATAGCACAGAAATACACCATAGATAACATTAGGATCCATTGAGTTGCGAGTAAAGGGGAAAATCGATGTCAGGTGAAAATTAAATTTAGCCCAAAGAGCCTTTAGGCAAAGTGCAATTTGAAAACACATCTTTTATTTTCCCATGGGCGTCTGATCGGGGCGGGCAGGAGATGGACGGCGCATCTAACCATCATGGAAAAAGGCAGCGGCATGCTATGAGGGAAAGGGAAACACCTCATCTCGCTCCTAATGTGCCTTCCCTTTGATTGTCTAATTCGGTTTGGGCCATGCGTCCGTTATCGGATCATATCAAAGGTCAGAGGCGTCCTGTAGACAAATCAATCTCCCCGTCTGAGGAGGCGCAGAGGAAGCATGGATTGAGGGAGAGCCGATCCATCTAGCGGGCCCCCGAATGAAGGTGGGTGAGGAGAATGAGAGGTGGGGGCAAGAAAAATAATGGCATCTGCTGCTCGGAGAGAAGTGGGCGAGGAAGGCGAGATTGAACTGTTGACTTGGGGAATGCGATATGCTCAGAGAGAAAAAGAGTTTACATTATTGCTCGCGAGATAAGAGCAATTCTTAGGGAAGAACTGGCACATTATGGCCTACCTGACTACCAGATATGTTGCTAAAGTGTGCGTGTAGGACTCAAAATGGTTGAAAGCCTCTTATTTTTCTATCGTTCACGTTTGACATTCTCATTATAAAAAAAACCCCATCTGTCTGGTGGTCTCCGCAGCCTGACACTATTAGCTGTGTGCTCTAATAGGTGTAAAGATAATCCAGTGGCTGCACATCTCCTCATGCACGGCTTCCCACATTTAATTCACTTTGGTCCGTACAGTTAGAGCAGGTCTCACGCACTGAGCTGTCTAACGACTGCGCCTTGCCTCCTCCGCACAAGGTCACAGCTCGTGTCATGTAATTAATTGATCGACTTGCAACTGAACCAACAATTTTGAGAATCCAGAAGTGATTCAAATCATTTATCAAGCAAAAATGCCAAGCCAAATGTTTGCTTGTTTCAGCTTTTCAAGTGGGAATTTCATCTGTGTTACATTTCATATATTGTTGTAAAATGAACATTGGGTTTTTTTGGACTGTCGTGAAGTTTCTGTGTATGATTAGCCACGAAAGTGCATCTTGTGTATCCTGGAGGCCTGAGAAATGTGCTGACACATGAGACATTTGCACTGCAGATGTGGCGAAATGGTGAAACCTGCATCGGTTACAGTCTTCTTCTCTGCTGCGTGTCTTCACCTGCACATCAGCGGTGATGGCAGGAGTGCGTCAGAAACAAAACACTTCAGTGGTCACGGACGTTCGGGCAAAATGAGACTGGATTGACAGAGGCAGTACATAGTTACCTGCATGTGAGCAAGGACTTTCATTTGGCTCGCATATTATAGGCTGTAATGAGCTGCAGAATGAAGTTGATTCTTTCCAGTGTTTCACATATTGTTCATTTTGCAGTCTGAAGGTAAATGTCAGTTGTGGCATACAGTTCATTTAAATAACAGACGCAATTCAGTCTTTTAAAGGTTTTTCTGTTAAAAGGTTTAAAACAGTGTGAAGTTGTCACTTTGAGCTCCGAGAAAACAGCGTGCTGAATTTTCTAATGTCAGTGACTAAATGATTAATCAAAAAACAAAACAAAAAGAGTAATTGGGTAATGAAAACAATAATTAGTTGAAGCCCCAGTCACAACAGTGAGTGATAGGCTGAATTTTGGGAGGCCCATTAAAGGTTGCTTGCGAGAAACACTGCTTTAGTGAAACCTCTATTTATCATTCCTCTCATTCCTCGTCACACCGAATATTTTGAATCCTCCAGACCTCTTAGAATGCCCATTAACAAATAGTCATAATTAAACCGACGATGCATAACCGCAGTAGTGGTGGGCAGCGGTCCTGGGCAAAGTTTATCGGTGAGTATAAATCATCCACAGTTTAATGCCAACAAGATGTTTAATTTGGTACCCCTGAGTGCGTAATTTGTTCAATTAGCCTCAATCCTGCACCGAGAAGCACATGCAGAATGGACTCAGGTTGCCCCCTGGTCTCCCTGCATTAAAAGGCAACAGCGCATTTCCCCCTGTAAGATTAAAACGCACTGTGTAATAAGTCACCCGAGCCTTCCCTCCAGACACCGTTGCGACGGTTCAGTGTGAGATAATGTTTGCTCAAGCAACTCTCAATGAGATTCAGCGCTCCGGTGACACCATTACTCTAAGCTCATTGCCTAGTCAGGTTGGGTGGGTCTACCCTGCCCGAGAAAAGTCGAAGCGCCGAGGCGCCAGAAGAGAGAGCACCTCTCGAGACAGATTACACGTCTGTGGACAAGCGAATAGGCTTGCACTTCACCTCCGCCTGAGACAAGCGGGTTATTATCTTTTGGTGTTTTCTTTTTTTTTTCCCCCCCTCCTCTTCCTTTCACGCTCTTGCCAGTCATGTAACGCATCCAGGACAAGATGCTCGCCCCGGCAGCCCGAGCAGGTGGACGACAAGGCAGCTTACACATTCGCGCTAATTGCAGGCAGTCAGTGAAACGTATCTGAAATGAAGATGATGGCACAAGCCTGCCGAGGAAGTCAAAGCAGCCTAGGCCCGAGCCAAAGTGTTTTAAATGGATTACACCAGTGTGTCATTGCGATTACACGCTCCTCGCAGGGACCGCGACAAGATGAATTGTATTTTATGGCTTTACAGCAGATCTTTTTTCTTTCTTTTCTCCTCCAAGTTGAATGCATTTTTCCCCTCCACTATGCAGCGTGGTCTGAATGCCGGATTGTTTTTGCCTTTGAACTACCTCACAAACAGTTCATCTGCTACTTTTCCTTAAGGGGGCATTTTTCTGTTTATCTCAGAGTGGAATGGCTGACTGAGAAACCTTGTATGCGTGTGCGTTTTTATGCTTTGTAAATGATATTTCAGACTTATTTTGGCTTGTTTTGTGCGGCTGAAACACTAGAACTCGCCCTCATTTTGTACACTGCGTCACAGCACTTCAAAACAAACTCTTGGTGAGGAACCTCAAAGGGCCGCAGAAAATGATACACAAACACATGGAGCAGTTTCTGCTC
>JBCAUF010000092.1:13434882-13446193 GCA_038406115.1 Haemulon aurolineatum
AAAATATTTGGGTACGTTTTCATGCTCGACTTACTTCTGCAAACTAGTCCCGGAGGTGCCACTTCGCTGCCAATTTTGCACCTGCTAGAAAATCCCCGTACTGTAAAGCGCCACTATCACCTTAGCCATACCCGGCCCCGCTAACATGTTTATGGCTCCTGGCTGCCGCGCGCATAATGGCGCACAGGTGTCGAGCACGCAGATGCTGCATGGACTTCATTACCGGTGCAAAGGGGCGAGCGCCTGGAGAGCTTCTTGTGCTGAGGTAGGTAGGTAGAGAGAGAGAGAGAGAGAGAGAGAGAGAGAGAGAGAGAGAGAGAGAGAGAGAGCAGTGCTCGAAACAGCTGATTCCTCTCAGTCACTTGGCAGAGCAGAGAAAGTGGGCCAGCGGTTGTATAAAGAGACGAGGGGAGGAAGAGGACACGCAGAGGGAGAGATCATAGAGCACTCACGTACACTCCTTCAAAACACAAGTCTGATATTCCCCATACAAAGCCTAGTTAATTTTACAGTGGGATTGCGCGTACCTGTACTTCAACATTAATGATGATGTTATGGTGGAGTTTTAGACTCCTAAAGATTAAAGACTTCCTTTGTAGCTCTGCAGATTTTGTATACCACCTGCTGGCAATCTCTCCGCGAGTTCATTTTTTTTTTTTTCTCGGGAGCTTCTCATTAAATTTATGAATGCTTGAAGGAAGTCGGATTTTCTATTCTCTCCATCTGTATTTTTTTTTTTTTTGTCCGTATGAGATGAAGTGCTAAATAAGTTCTTTCCTCTCGCCCTTCTCTCTCTCTCTCGCTCCCTCACATTCCTCCTGACGTCACTCCGCGTTTCTTCGCTTTCTCGGAGTTTGCTGAGAAAGCAACGCGCGCGCACATCAGCTATCTGATCCATCTCCTCCGAATGCGTCGACGCAGCGACGAGGAGGCGGACACATCTCCACTCAATCTCCCCACTCTTTGCTTTCCGTTCGCCGCGCCGCCGCCGCTGTCGAGCGAGCGAGCGGCGAGTCGGAGAGGCATAAGTCAAGGGTGGGTAGGAGGGTGGTGGTGGGGCGGAGGGGGTGGCGGTTGTCGGAAAGGTCAATGCCACAACCATTAGCTGCGGCGAGAGTAGGTGGGAGTGATAAATAAAGAAATAGATAAATAAAAACAGGCCCAGGTAGTTAGCGGCGTAATGAGACAGCTGCGCCCATCAGCAATCGATGAGCTCCAGAGACAGTAATCACTACAGCTTCCTTAACAGTGTTTTAATTGGGTGTCAGTCATTTACACTGCTGCTGCGACAGCCCTCCTCGACCGGCCCGGTGTGCCCGCGCACGAGAGACAGACGGATCCAAGTGTACCTGCGAGTCCGTGCCCCTTCGTATTCCATATAATTACATAATGTGTCCTTTGCATTTGTGTGTATTGGCGTGTGCACTCAGGTGTGTGTGGCAGCACTCACTAGTCATTAGCATTGATTTTTCCAGGAGGGGCCCTCTCTCTGTCTCCCCCGGTGTCCGTCTCTCTCTCACAATGCCCCCCCCCCATTGCTCTCTTGCGTGCAAATAGCTGTAATTTCGCTCTCACGGTCTTGGTCACCATGGGCTCTGCCCTCCCGCGGCGTAAAAGATGGCAGCCATCGATCGGGGCATCTGGACGCCTGCTCCGCCAGCCCTTCCTCCCCCTCCTCCTCCTCCTCCTCCTCCTCCTCCTGAAGGATCCCTCTGTCGATGGGAATCTCAGGTAAGTTACGAGCGCGCCTGCACGGCTTCCAATTAACTAACAGACTCGATGCCAGCCAGCGCCTCGCTCCCTCCCTCCCTCCCTCCCTCCCTCAACGCATTTGTCAGCTGTTTGCATTGAGCTGCACAGCCACACTTAGCTGCTGCGAGGCCTTTTAGAACCGTCAGGCTTAAGTGTTGTCGCCCGCTAAAGCTATAAGCAGAAAGGAGGGCGAGTCTTTGTATGTATGTCACAAGTGAGGCGAGAAGTGACTACTCAGTGACAGGCTCTAGTTTCCATTTCTTACAAAAAAACCAAAAAAAACACCTCTTTCACCTTGGATGGCGATTATCATTCACAACCACTATGACGGTATAATCATAAAAAAATAATTGTCTGGCCTTTTTCTATGGAACACCCCATCATAAATGCACAGCCTATTGCTTCAGACGTGATTGCTCAGGAGTAATCGGACTCATAACCAGTCTCACCTAGACAGGGTGCCATTTCCTGCAAAGTCACCGGGTGGAAGGAATAATGCTCGGCGCGATTGTCCCAGCTGAGCACAAATCCCAGTTGCTGTTTCTGTGCAGCATGGCAAAGTCATTATTTGAAGTCTGCGTTGATTAAATATTGAGTGACATGAGAGATGCTGTATTGAATCAAGTTCATTATGTCAGACACCACCACTGTGCCAGTCAGGCTTCTCCGTCTCTCTCTGAACACATCGTTGCATTCGAGCTCACTAACCTCACCTTAGTCAAGTAGCCAATCACAATTTTTATTGGCTAATTCACACAGAGAACATCAAGTTAACTCGTCTGGGTATCCTCCATAGAGAATATTTGCGTACATGTGTAAAAATGGCTATTAAAACTTGATTTAAAAAAAAAACTGTTGTGAGAAGACCAGAATTAATCAGATAGACAACAACAGCCAAGCAAGAAAATGAGGAAAATAATAATAAAAAGATTCACAGATTTTCAATTCTAAAAAAAACTGCAACTCTGGCTGCTCATGCTGCAATTAATATTCCAAGACCACGGCTCAACTGCCACCGATTATTTCAAGTGCCATTGTTTTTTTTCCCACCACTGAAGAGGCTTAATCATCTTAATGTTTTAGGGAGAAGTAGCGAGAAGCTTGACATTTTGGTTTTTTTTTTATTCCTTTCAATGTAATAGGGCCAGAAATGTTTGCAAGCCTGAGCACATTAGGACCTGATTACTCCAATTTTGTTCCATCTCCATACCCAATCCTATATCCCCCCTCCTCCCCCTCCCCGAATAAACCCGGAGAATCTGTCATTTTGCCAGGCAGCTGTTTTTTGGCAGGTTTTCTTGCCTCCTCCTCCTCCTCTCTCTCTTTTCTTCCTCTCCCTTCCCTTCCCCTCTTCTCTCTCAGGCACTAAGCCCACTGGGCCCAGTGGGGAAGATCTAGCAATCCGCGTAATGTGAGCATAATAACACCAACAAAACATCTCATTCCACGTCTAATTCAGTGTAGCGGCTGGGCCGCCGTGTGTGGGATAGAAGACAATCCTCTTCTGCCTTCTCCCACCACTACGGCCTGTGACTGGCTGTCTCGCAATAGGTTTTTATGGAAAGAAAATAGGATGCATGCAGCCATACCTCGGAGTTCAAACAAGAGAAGCCCCATCGTCATTTTTATTTGAACAGCATCCTATCAGTACCGTTTGAGTTTGTGTGACCCTCCTGCAGAAATGACGCCGTGAATATAAAATACACCTGATTTCAGTGGCATTTTAGGTTATTGCATTATGAGAAAAGCCGGTGGCATTGTAATCAAAGGCTTTTATGCCTTCTCTTTCTGAATTCCAGCCCATGGGGTCCTGATTTCATCAGCTATATTACAGCTCTCATTACTTCAGAAAAAAAACCCACAGTGGCCCACATTTTAAGTCACTGCTCTCTTTATGAGCTTCTTTTGCCTTCAGCATTGATATCTTTTTTTTTATTGCATCTCCATTGTCCATTTCCCTCCTAGTCATAGTATTTGAATCAAGGATTTTGATTTGGCATGGCTTTTGCCTGACTGAGATTTGCTTACTTTACTTACTCTGCACTTATGTAATAATAATAATCAGCCAATTCTACACTTAAATTAATCTGTAGACTTCAATTACTTAATTTGTCTCCAGAATGTAACAATTAGTGCTTATGAATTATTCACATTTAAAAGATGTACAAAAAATGCAATGTGGTCAGAGTAAGAGGGAGACTAGCAGCTAAGACAAACCATGAGATACTTCCTTTAAGCTATTAGTGTTAAATAACCTGAAGGAAGTTATTATTTCTTTGAGAAAATGAATTACTATTGTGTGCGCACAATTCAAATGACTAATCAGTGTGCAAAAATGGTCACAGGAATTACAAGGCTAAAATATTTGAGTGTTAAAAATGTATGCAAGAGTACACATCGGCATAAAAATAAGGAACATCACATTGGGTATGCAGCAGGATCATGATCTGTATATTAATAATAGAATGGAAACAAGGATTTAAGAAAGATAAGCCTCCCTGCCGTTCCTCCATCTTTTTTTCCCTCGCTCTGCTTGTCAGTCACTCTCACTCATCAGCGAAAACTTTGTTAGCACTGTCACCTGAAGAGCTCACACTTCGAAGGCCCTAATTAAATCTCAAACCCAAACGCTAATTATCCAGCAAAAGCATAACCTTCCCTCACCTCCCAGCGCGCCACAGCCGAATCCCTGAAAACACACACATCCACACGCACAAACACAACGTGGTGGTAAGCTCAGCAAATCATGAGGTGTCTGGAGGAGGCGTGCACCCGCTGCAGTCAACCGAAAACAAAGCCACTTAACATTATCAACACAGGTGACAATCACATGAAAAGATCTGCCACTTACAAAGGCACCCGCGGGAGATTTTTGGGGGACGCAGTACAGTATGACTGTGCTGCACACTTTGCTTTCATAGAGTGCTCAGCCATCACAACTCTCTTTTGAAGAGATTCTCTGAGACTTCGGGCCTCGGTATACAAATGTCAAGCAAAAGCTGCAAAGATTTTTTGAGCTCTGCAAACCCAAGGTCATCAGTAACATTCTGCTGCTATTTGACATCGTGGCTCCATTCAAATTGGCATCTCTGCCTCAGTAAGAAAGCAAATTCATCTGGTCAGTACAGGAAAAATAAAAAAATAAAGCAGTTGCCTAATCTCCCACAGCCGTTTCTTTGTTTAATAACTCCTGCGCTGAATTAGTTTTCTACCACTGATCAAAAGTAGCTCTAGCAGACAGCTGATGGAGCATGTCGCGTGGTTTTCATTGTCGTCACCACGACTTTTTTCCCCATGCATTGGGATTCTAAGCAGGGACAGGTTTTTTACTCCAAAGACAGCCTAATTGCCCAGATAACATATTGGTGCAATCCCATCTCGCATCACAGCTGTGGCCACTGGGCAGCAGATAGCAGTTAGCAGCAGAAGTAGCAGATAGTGGCAGTATAGCAATTATATTTATGGAGCTGTCTTTATATAGATCACTGTTTTGTGAATGGGTGTGTAGTTGCCGAACGGGTGCTTACATGAGACGATCAATACCACTCTCATAACTGGCCATTAAATATGCAGCTACAGCCTTCAGCTAGTTAGCTTAGCGCAAAGACTGAAAACGGTGGGAAAGAGCTAGCCTTACTTCTCATGTGAAGGTCAGAAAATTCTCCCGTCAATACCGACTAAACAAAGGAGTTATAACATATTAATCAGTGAGATGCACGGAACCAGACTAGCTCACTTCCCACAGTTTCTAGTATTTAATCTACACTAAGCTAACCAGATGCTGACTGTAGCCTCATATTGATGCCCAGATATGATTGTGGTATTGATCTTCTCGTCTAACTCTCCACAAGAAAGAAAACATTCAACTGAGAGCGTCTCTCTCAACAAAAACTTCTCTCTTAATAGAAAGTGCTACTTGTTCAACTAAATGTGCCACTTTGGATAATTAATAGCAGCTCATGCATAGTTAGGTGAACCCTGCACATAGGTTTATACTATATATATGCATTTATGCATATCAGCATCTCTGATTCTTAATTTCTGGTGCAATTAACAGCTCTCTACCTTGTTGTGGCACAGGGCACCTGGAGGGAAGTGAGTCGTCAAGAGAAAGGCTCAAAGGGCCCCTTCAACCGTAGCATACTAATTCACTTTCTCCCTCTTTCCTTCTCTCAGTATTCATTCTTTTGTTCATCGAACTAAACACCGTATTTTTCCACCTTTATTTTTGTTCCCTTCCACTACTGTATTCCTCTCTCTCTTCTGGTCCTTTAGCCCTTTCAACATTTATGGTCTTTTTCATCAGTTGTATCCTGTGGCCTCTCAGTATGGTGCCCTGTTCACTCCTCTGTTTGCCCCGGTACAACAGGGCTTGGATGCATGTTTCACTATTCACGACTTTCAAGCCTGTGAATAGCTTTTGACAAAAGCCATTCGTACTGTCATTTAGCAGGGCGAACAGAGTCACTCA
Organism: Haemulon aurolineatum; assembly: GCA_038406115.1. Taxonomy (NCBI): domain Eukaryota; kingdom Metazoa; phylum Chordata; class Actinopteri; order Lutjaniformes; family Haemulidae; genus Haemulon; species Haemulon aurolineatum. The sequence goes on from JBCAUF010000092.1 coordinate 13,441,106, forward strand.
GGGCAACTGGAAGCTGCCCTACATACCAGTAACAATGATGTTAATATGACAGGGGTTTCAACGTTAATAGTTGATCAGCAGTTATGATTAATTCACAAGTACTGTGCACCTTAGCAGCACACCAGTATGTACTCATTGTAGTGAGACTATGACAGAGTCTCAGCAGCAAGCTAAGTCAATATCATAATTAGCTTAATTTTGATATGGCTAGGAAATTATGCTAGATTTCCGAGGAACTGAGCAGCGTCTGGGAAAAAAAGAATTTGATATCTGATCAAATTAAAAATTAAAAATTAAATCATTTTTGATTGTTATGTCTGACTCTCCTTAGAGACTGCAACAGCAGAACTGGCGTAACCCTAACCCTAACTAATGGTGCTGCCAGGAGCTCATATGATTCATACATTAGAGGATGTGCGCTGTCCAAGGTCCTGAAACTCCCCTCACTGAGCCCCAGCACAGAGCCCAGCACATGCGGTTTTTATTTTGGGGTGCATCTCGTTTTTCTTATATTTCATATCTGCGCCATCCTCACTTGACCTGGAAATCGATCAGGTCCATCATCATAAAAGACACTTTATTTCTCTAATGAGGGCTGAGGGGGGAGGAGGCTTCCTTTAGGAGGCTTCAGTGCGAGGGCCTCCTATACAAATGGCATTCGATCACTCTCTCACACACACACTTCCACAAAATCCACTCCTTTTTTTCATTAATTGTCTTGTAAAATGGATGGATACAGTATTTCCTGAATATTGTTCTGAATTATTAAGGAGATGATACCAAACATCCAGACTTTTCTGGCATTTCTTCATGAGAAGGATTTCTCTCGTAATGATCTTTCCCTCTTAACGTGCTCTTGGCTCATTTTCAGGGGAGGTCAGTGAATAAAAGTTTTCCTTAGGGCCATTATCATAATAGAGGTTCACTGGTTTGTCTGTTTCCTGCAACGAAATCATTTTATTTTGCCCTATCTGTATCATTCATATTCAGTGAAGCGAAGCAATCAATCCCTGTACATTGGAATGAAACCCCCATTGCGTTCAAAGCTTTTTCCCCCCACTTTTCTGTTTTTCTCCCCAAATGATTGCTAAACGATTTCTGGAGATTATAAACCTTCCACGTCATACTCTAGATTATTACTAAATTATTGAATAAATAACTGAATGCAGATGCGAATGCACAGGAAAGTCTTAGCTGTTGCTACAAATGGCTAGAGGCCAAACGCATTTAGTCTCCACTAACTCCTTTTCAGTATCAACTTAAAGCACTCCTTGACTATAATATGAAACTCTAACAAAGCCGCATAAATGTTAACATTGGAAAAAATACCTATATTTTTCAGATTGGATTTTCTTTTTACATTTTCCCAGTCTCACCACAGCCACTGTGGTCATCCAGCTTTCTCTCGCACCTAAGCAGCTGTCCACATGTCATGAGGATTTCACTCATCGGCAATGGTGCAATGAAACATACCCATCGCAAAAGTTATTGATGCATGCCGGGGCGCTGAGTGTAAAACATCACAGTTTAACTGTCTAAGCTGTCATAGACAAGACTGCTTGTCAAATACAGATTTTTTGCTACATTTCATTTCAAAGGACAATCTGCATAAGGTCACAATGAACTTATCTTTTGTGGAAGGACACTCCAGATGACCCCAACTTTGTGTGTGCAAACACAAACTCTGAGGCAGCATGACGCAGTTCCAAGCCCACTGACATGTTCTCCAGCTATGCTGCCATCGGTAACTGACATTGCTTTAGATGACGCCTGACGGCGAAGGACATCTCATTGCACAAAGTACAAGTTGTCTTTCATTGTGTTTTTTTTCCCATGTGTCTGAAGATCTGAAACAAGACAGAGACTGAACTGAGAGAAAGTCCTGTAAATGTGTTGAATTGCAGTTCCTGTCCTTTCCGCTGAACCCACCATTCTTTAGTCCAGCTGAGATAATATGTATTTAATAAGCTACCACATGATGCACAAGTAAAGCAGGGATCTAGGATTTCATTAATTTAAATCTACAATATGGAGTAAAACCATTCATTTATGTCTTTGCAAAATGAAACTGAGATTGATTTGGTTTAATTGGTTTCGTTCTTGGATATTTTTTCAGAGCAAGTGCTAAACATGCAAAACTGTCATTTAAGATCGCTCCAAGTCCCCTTGCAAACTTTATATCACCACCTGAAAGTCATTCCAGAGTGCCTGTGCTTGCAGTATTATTTGCGGTATGTTCATGGACCTAAATGTAATGCTGTCAGTGGTCGGCCCACACTTTGTGGACAAACTCAGGAGCCCTCTCAAATCACAGCGTTCCCGGAGTCCTCTGTGCCGTCTCAGATCGGCTCTCTCCACCGCCAAAATGGAAACCTAGTGTGCAGCCCGCTCGCTGCACGGGTCATAGGTCGCCTCTCATAATCAGAGCGGATTCATATCTCGGCGTTACCCCTCCTGAGATTTCGCTTGCCCACTCTGCTAGTGTGGAACCTTTCTCGGAGGAACCCTGTCTCCACCGTTTGACCTCCCTTTCATTACGCCCTGACTCCCAAATGTGTTTCTGTTCAGAGTGCAGGCTTCGGGGGTGGAGTTGCACACCCCTGCCACGCGACCTTTTCACCCCATCACTCCCCCTTCATTAGGGCCGAGGGTATACATGGGAAGACTCGCTATCACTGCCGTGATATGGTGGATTTAATGGGACTGCGTGGAACACATTGTCCAAACACATCATCAATCGTGTGCCGTTAGTTCTCCCGAGTTTAACTTGCAGCAATGTGCTGAATGGGCTCCCAGCCTAACGCTATAATCCTCTCACACTGCAGCATGTACTACTTCATACATTCCTCCATCCCCGCTCATGTTTAATATCAAACAACGCTCTATTTGTGTTGCCTCGTAAGGTGCACTAACTGCAACACACTGCTACAATTCACATCAACTCGGCCTACTTATGTGAGGAGAAATATCCACCTTCATTATGCATAGGACTCTTGACAATCCCCTCCTAGGATTAGGTACGTGTGTGACAGTGAGGGTGCAGGCAGGCAAGCAGGCAGGCAGGCAGGCAGGCAGGCAAGGCTCAGCCGAAAATGGGGAAGGGAGGAAAATATGCAAGGTTATACATTTTTTCCCCCCTCTGCTCCGTCTCCGTGCTCTCTATCTTATGCCCCCACCCCTTCCAGCCAAGCTAGTGTATTATACATTAAACTGTAAGTAATGACAGAGCTCAAGTATATTCTAGTCAGCGATAATAAGAAAGCCTCAGGGATTTTCTTGAAGATCTGCATGCACAAGCATGTGAAAATGTATAGACAGCCCACAATGCATCTTGTCTTTCTCTTATTCCTGGTTGCCGTTGAGCAGTCACCAACGTGTGATGGGATGGCACATCGCATCTGTAATGGCGAAAATATCCTGCGATTTTTGTTGCCACGTAATAACAAATGCAACACGACTGCACCAGCTGCTACGGGACGTGAATGCTGATGGCTTGTGGGAAAGGCTGATTTGTCCAACTATTTTCCCGACAGAAAAAAATAAATCTGTACATAACACATGTGCCCCAAAATAGACTGAAGCATTTTGGGATATCACAATGCTAATTTGGACACTTTCCATTTTATAGATGGGTTACAGTGCAAGCCGCATAGAAAGAAGGATGATTCTCCTTGCTGAAATTAATTAGGCTCACATGGTGTTGACTTCTCTGAAAAGTACATTTTTGACACTAGTTATAGCAGTGAGACTTGGGGGAAATGGATTTACTTTGCAGAAGCTGTGGGAACCTTTCATGTTCGTCCTAAGTGAAAATTAAGATCTTGTATTTTAACACCTTGTTAGGATTTTGCCTATAGATTAACATTTTCTCCCTCATTATCGCTGCATAGATGCTGTCTGTCTCTTCACAGCTCTGAGCGTGAGAGATTTCATTAAAGTAGCTGCTTAATTATGTAGGTGTTGAAATTTAATTAATGAAAGGGTAGAGCAACTCCATTACTCTGACACATTTTTGACGCTCGGCGCGAAAAAGAAAGAGATCTCGTTTTAGAAGAGCAATGTCCCTTGAAGATGTCTTTCTTTTTTTTCCTCTCCCCCAGCCCGTGTCTAGGCTATAGTACCTGTCTTTTCGGTGGCTAAGCTTACACCTCACCATCGATCATCCCTAGAAGTGTCAGAAGAGTTGACAGCAAGATTCTCCTGTCCCCAAGCCTCACAGTCTCCCTCGGTTAAAAAAAAAAGAAAAAGAAAAAAGAATTAAAAAAAAGGCCAGCAACAGAGAGTAAAATCCATCCATTCTGCTGATGTACTCTTCTGAACAATTTTTCCGTAGATTCTGCATTGAGTGAGAATTTTACACAGTCTCTCTGCTTTCCCGATGCTCTCTGTGCACACGTTGTCTTCATCAAATGAGGTACAGAGGCGCCATGGATGAAAGCTTTCCTGCTTGCCGGCAAGGGTGAGAACTATACTTAGTTCAGGGCCCGTTTTCATCACGCGTCTTAGAGAAAGCAACCAGTCCTAACTGTCCAAAAATTCTCAGTGTGACGCATGTTGGTCCTACTTTTAGGACTATAGGAGTTAAAAGTATTTTAGCTACTTCTCTAACTTGGGAAATTACTCATACCTCAGGTAGCCTAATATTTAGGGGTGCTAACCTGTTTCAGGCAGAGACTCAGACACTCCGTGGGAGGAGAAATGTTCATCATTGACAATAAGGCTGATAAGAGGTACCGTTTTGGCATAAAATTAATCATTTGACTTTGTGTGGGATGCAAAAGAGAGCTCACACTCTCCATCAGACAGCGGTACTTCCAAACTTACAGCAACAGGGGACAAAAATTGCAGCTGCCTAACAATGATGATTTGGGCATATTACAACCAATAATTCCAGTGGCGATAAATCAAATGCTGATGGCTCTCAACAACGCCTCAGATAATGTGCAAATTCATATTCACAAGCTGCTTTGTGAAAGTAGTTTTAATTATTTATCTTTTTAAAAATTACAGATGGTGAGGCAGCAATAGTTGTGAGATATGTTTTTTCCCCCAGAGTTAATGACATGACAAAATAAAATAAAAAAAAAA
>JBCAUF010000092.1:13454435-13465307 GCA_038406115.1 Haemulon aurolineatum
AGCGATAACTGCTGGGCCGGGTATCACATTCACAATGAAAACCTCACAGAAAGTACATTTACGACAGTTGTTTTGCCTGCGTTTATATCATTGTAGTGTTTAACAGAGCTGTTTAATCATTAGACTAAAAAAGCTGAGACATCTCGCTGAATGTAGCAAACTTGCTGCTCAAACGCATCCAGCGAGAGCTATGGGTCTATTGAAAATAGAGAATCAAAAGAGCTGTTTGTGAGTCTGTTTGCTCGTGGTGGATGAACAAAACAATCTTCTCATCACTATTTCACACAAGAGATTGCCGTGCTTTCTTTTCTCACTGGTTTGAAGTGGGTGGGGCTGAGATGGAAAAAGGTGACATCACATATTACCATGCTCCAATTACACGTTTTCAGGGTAGATAAGCACAAGTAGGAGAAGTGGTTTACGTCAAGGACATTAGCAGAATATATATATATACAAAAATATATTTATAAACTTCAAAATAGATGAATAAGTCTGGCATGTTACTAAAGTTGGAGCCTCTGAAATTGAGGTTAATGTACTGTACAAAGACAAACCTGCTGGTAAAGTGCAGCGTTTAAAGCATCAGCCATTAATGCTACGCTTATCGTCAGGCTTTCAACACACATTCAAACACAAAGGCAGCCCACTGCAACTAATTCCCTTACCCCGATGAGTTCTGCGGATGGAAATGTCTTTTAAGTACTAAACCACAGTCAATTACTGTTGACTTACAGTAAAAGACAAATCAATTCCTTCTCTTTCACTGTGTGTTGTTGACTCCTGCTGAGGCAACAATGGCTTTTTTTTTTTTTTTTAGGGGCACAAAACAGTTTAAGCGCTCTACTTTTCTTCTTTTCAGCAAGGACAATTTGCTGCGGCAGAGCAGTCTCAGAATATCAACAGTCTGGGCCAAAACACTGGCTGCATACATCATAAGCTCCAAACTCAAGGAGTGATCTGAAGCTGCCACCCAATATGCGTAGCGTTTGAGTGGCACCACCAATGGATTTGGCTTTTAGGCTGTCAGATGGCACCTCCGCTTAAGAATGTGACACAATGAAAGATGTTATATTTTCTTGTCAGAGTGGGTATTAGAGGAAGGAAGTCATGATATTGAACTGATAGAAACAAGACATCTGCAAATTATACACTGCTTGGCGCTGCCGACGGATCGCGTGATGGCTCCCTGTGTGACATATCCATTTCAGGCGATCTCCGTAACAATTTGTACTCTCATAGATACAATGTCTTTATTTTGATCTAGCGCGCACTCCAGTAGAAAACTAGATAACCTGTCTAAATCTCTTTGCGGAATAAACCTTGTGCCTCTTGTGTAACAAGATAAATCACCTTTGCCCGGGATCATCATTTCACTAGTCACAAGGCCTCCCGTAACTCTTGCCGCACGGAAATATGCATTCAAGACCGAACGATCAGTCACACGGTCTGCTACAGGACCGACCCGTTTTGGAGTGGCAGCGGGGGTCAGTTAATAGCTCAAAAGGTTGCTCGCTGCAGTCACACACCGCGGCTCGCAGGTAGAGCCAAGGGGAGCAGCTAGTGTTGGCCGATGTCACTGGAGCACTTCCTTTGTCTCCCGGTCAGCTGAATATTTCATAAGCTCAGAATAAGAGAAGGTGGTGCTCTACTCAGGGCAACTGACCTGTCAAGCTTACGCTACCATGAAAAAATGTCTTCCCTCTGACCTTCTCTTCTACCTCGATACTTCACCTCAACTGGAAAAAAGACACTTCAGTGTCCCCCCGTGCGTGCATGTCACATTTGTTTGTGTGTGTTCCCACGTTGCTGGACTGTGTCGGACTGATCAAGTGAGATACAAAAATGAATTGCTTTATCTTCAGCAATTGATTGCTGCTTTTTGCGAGTCACTGCTCCTTTCATTTGATGTTGTCAGGAGCCGGATATTAAGGATGGAATGATATAATGGAGTTCAGTCGCATCACTTATTGGTACATGGGTTATTGGTAAAGTGCTGCTTTGATGGCCTTATCTAACAGTCCACTTATCAAAAGCTCACGAGAAACAGGGGAATTAACTTAAAAAGGAATAGTTAGCGACCTATTCGCTTTGCTGCCGAGAGAAGAAGAAGACTGATATCACTCCTGTTGTTAAATGTGCAGCTGGGGCTAGCTGCAGGTTAGCCTAGCTTACCTTAATGACTGCAAGCAGGGGAATTAAGGTAATGTGCCTCTATCTAAAGGCACTGCAAGCGTCACTAATTAACATCTTTAGGTGTGGAAACAAAAATTAGCATTCTCTGAGGGTTGTGTGTCAAAGTATTTGCTCAGTTTTACAATTTGGTGAACATCAGGCACATTATGTTACCTTTGGACAGAGACAGCTGGCTCTTTCCCCTTATTTCCAGTCTTCATGCTAAGCTAATTACCTGCTGCTTGGTAAACAACACGGACGTATATGAGTGGCATCGATTTTCATACCAAATGCTCCACAAAATGATGATGTATTCCTTTAAGACTTACATTTGGATAAATCTTGGCAACAAGGTGTCTCAAGAGGCCTCTCAAATGAGCCTCACTATAATGTGACAGGGGCTGAAGCTGCCTCCTGCAAGATAAACATTTACGAACTACGAAGATTATGTCAACTTAAATATGGCTGTTTGTCTGGCTTGTAAATGGACACAAGCCCTCACCATCTCCAGTGTGGCTTACAACAACATTACAGCGGCACAAAATGCTCAGCACATTACCAAAAAACAGGGATGCTTCCAACTCCTACACAACGCTGCTTTCACAGACAGACCTGCCCCACCACCCCCACCCCCGTGTTCCTCCCAGCTCACTGAAGAGGACGCTTTCGCTGAATACTCAGGAGAGAGAGCAGGGCGAAGCATCCATCCATAGTCAGAGCTGTTTATTCCTTTGCTTCCTGGCACGTGACGCACCTCGGGTGTCCCCGGAGCCGAACACTCCGGGGTCCCGAGCAAATATAACGAGGTTCGACACGGTGTTTAATAGCCGGGTGGCAATAGGGCGAGCGGCACAATGTGTTGTCTGTGTCGACACATGACAGCGTGCTTGAACCTGTATTAGCACCGAACCACCCTCCCACACAGCCCACATCATTTTAGTTGAGCAGTAAAATTAGAGTAGAGACACATCCAAATTCTCATTAAATTTTAACCTCTGGACTTAAGCTGACAGTCCCCAGTAGAGACAGTGTGCCTATTTTTGCAGTGAGAATGATGGTGGTGGAAAGAGTGAAGGATTCAAGTGGGTATAAGTGAGGATCTGAACCACCTGAATTTATGTTGTTTTTCCGTTGGCTCCAAAGCGAGTAGGATGTTTTTATGTTACGAACCAACATTGGCCGGTTTCCCCAACAGAGATTAAGCCTTGTTCACGACTGAAGTAGCTTTGTAAAGCAGTTGAACTCAAATTGCCCGTCTCAAACAAGGTTTAGAAAAATCATAGATTTTTAGCCTGGTCTTCCACGAACCTATCTGATTCCCAGAAGAAAGGTTCGAGTTATCCCAGGACTAAAAGGCTTAACCCCTTCAACCTCGCAAGATCGGTCATTACGTTCTCATGCTTCAGTCGATCCATCCCACATAACTTGATAGAAACATACTTATTGACAGGACTCCGCAGTCAAGGGGTAATAAATGAAACTTGAAGCACTTTTTAAGACAGGATTAACTATTTTAGATGAAGGCCTACTTTCAGTTTAATGTCTGTTCTTGGCAGAAAACTCACTCTCATCATTATTAATCATTTGGTCGGCAGTGTGCAACCATAAGCAAGACCATAAAAATGTTTTAGTAGTTTTAAGTTTTACAGAAATAACAATATACTAAGTTTGGAACCATCCAAACATGGCCGAGCAGCTGAAGATGCAGTGATGGCTCTTTTTCAACAATTTAAGCATAAGGTATAAAACACTGTCACTTACATAATCACTTACATGATATATGCCCATCAGTGGTTTTTACTGTGGTTCGGACCCCTTTCCAAAGGAGCGAATGAGTGATGATTAATATAATTTGACACAAAGCAGTTTGATCAGGCACACCGTGTCACAGATAGCATTATGGCTCAGAGGTTTGATCACGCGGATAAAGGGGTGAAAACAGCTCTAATGTGTGGGGAGGAGCGGAGCTGCAGGGGGAAGAAGCCCCCTGTAAAAATTGCAACAGTGCAGCCCTTATTTTCCTCCCGATTGATACTAATTGGCAGCAGAATGCCTTCCTGACAAGCCTCTCGCCCTTAGCACCTCCCGCATGCGAGCGTGATGAACTGCCAACTCCGGAAATAATCCCAAGTTTAGCTGGGAAGGATCATCAAGGCCTTTAAAAATCTGCTGGGACCTGAAAGATTTTTTTTCCCCCCCTCTTCTCTTCCCTGGCATTTTCACAGACATCTTGGGCTTGTTCTCTTTGTCTTCTTCCTCTGTAAGCCCACAAAGTGAAATCTACTTATTCATTTGAACACAATTACAAGGGGAGAAAAGAGCAAAATCCTTTTGACATGGAAACACGCTTGTCTTCACATGAGCATTAGGTGGAAATATATGTAAAAACATCTTGGAAAATCTTTGTTTTAATTACAGTCTTGAATTAGAGTTTGTTACAAAGGGCAGAATAGAAAGCATCAATCCAGAGTTGAGGAAAAACAGCCACCCACTGCTCGCAGGTAGCAGCTTTCAGTATTTATTTATTACTGCTTGATCTCTGAGACTGTTATTGTTTTTGTGGTTTTATCGATGGTATACCAAATATACCAGGATATAGATCTTGAGGAACTGACAAATCAATTCACCACACGTTGCTCCGACGATTGTCATTCTTCACATATTTAAAAAAAAATGACTTTATAGTAAAACATCATTCAGGTTTTTTGCAGGGCTTAGAATAGATTTTATTTTTCTGCTGGTATGTAATTTGACACTTGACAAAGTGCAGCAGGGTTCATGGATGAATGAGTGTCTCTATCAGGTCCGCTAGCAGGGCTTTCATCTATCCATACAGTCCATTGTGCTGTATTTCTCCGTCAGTTGAACCTTAAACAACTTATTTTTCCACAGTGGATGTTTACCACATCTGTGACGTGTTTAGGGATTCAGAGGACAAGAGCACAGACCTTTAAAAAAAAGATCAGAAATATCAGAATCTGTGCTTGAGAAAGCGCGTGCCAAGCAGAAACAGATTGACAATTAAAAAAATTAATTTGTGGTGATAAAATTCGAGCAAATGATACATCAGTGAGAATATAACAAGTGATGTTTTTTAAATTTCATGTTTGTGAGAGGCATGCAGAGGGTTTTTTTATGCCTTTGGATGCACTTGGGAAGGGTCATTAATTGAAGAAGCACTGTGGTTTCTTTTTTTCCCCCAACTTCTCTTTTAGGAGAGGGCAGGATAATGTGCTGATGATAAATTGACTTTATGTGGAACTGCTAAATTCCATCTCTGGTGGTAAATCTCTCTCTCTTCCTTGCTAACTTCTCTCATCAAAGACAGTTCAAGTCGGGGCACCTTTGTGGCCCTGTTGACATTTGAAACAAATCAGCCTTGACAGGTTAGGATCCCCTTAGAATCACTGCCCCACAAAGAGGTCAATCACCGGATGAATGATTTATCTCGAGGAGAATAATGCGTTCCTTTCCATCTGAAACAGGATGTATGCTAAAATCATCTCTGAGAAAACCCTCGGTTGGCAGAGAGTTAAAATATGCTGTGCACGGCATGACTTGGGCAACAATGTGTTGAGCACGCTTCCAGTGCTATCAGCGTTCAAGACGACCGTATTGTAGGAGGGTCTCTAAGTGTGAAGGTCACCTCTCTTTCCCACTTGACTGACTTTGAACATAAATCTCCACCAGTAAGGGAGCAGAGGTCTATCTTAGTGCACATTCAAGCCCATGTGGTCTGGAGCATGTGATTCTCCCAGAGGCCATACAGTACGCCATGCTGCCAAGCTCTCTTAAATGTGCCAAAATGCACTCTGCCTCGAGGTGCACCGTGTCCAAAACCATGACGCCTCATCCAGCCAATGATGTAAGTCTCCCTTAAGAGCAATGTGTGCAAACTGGATTTGTTCTGACCCGCTCCAGCAGTCTGGCAAATCTCTCTGTGGCATACCTGTTGATGAAGTGATCGTACATGTGCGTCGTGCATGTGCCTATTAAGCATTGTGAGATCATATGTTGGCTCTTTTTTTTTTTTTGGTCAATTAAGTTCTGTTTATTTCTCAGTTGGATGCAGGATCCTCTCCAGGGCTAGATGATCTCTTTTGCAGTCAGAACACCCTCAGCTTTCAGCAGTTATTGAGGTCATGTCCTATTACCATCTGTCTTTAGCTGCATCAGGAGTAATCCTCGAGTTCGCTCCCTTAACCTTATTAAAGAGATCAAGTGCAGCAAGCAACCGCTGCAATTTACATTTGCTTGGACCAGCTGCTAATTTCATCATATGGGGATAGTGACATAATAGCAAATCTTGCATCCCATTCCATCTGCCATTATTATGCCGTCTTTCTGTCAGGACAGACTGGAATCTAATAGTTTGAATATTTGTGTTAAATACATAAACTAAGTCATTTATAGGTTAAATTAAGAGCAGAGGCTTAGCTTAGCTTGCCCACCCCTCTGAACCTCCATCACACCAATGCGAATCCCCATGTCGACGCGTGGTCTCCGCAAGGCCGGCGAGGCCAAGGAGTCTCGACGAGACACATGCAGTGCCAGGCAGCGCCTGTCAGAGGCTACTGGGCCAGCCGCCCGTTAGCTTATGGAGCTAGGCCTTGTGCTATTCCAGGCCATTACAGCGGGGCAGTGGTTCAAAACGCAGGCATTACTCTGCGTTGACAAACAGTATAGCAGGCCTACATTTTTCTGCCCGTTTCATTAAACCTGGTGCCAGGTATTACACAGTGCTCGAGTCTGGTGGGATCCAACAACTGCAGGGTCAATTTTCTCTTGGATAGAGACAAAAAATGCTGTGAAAACCAAATAAATCCTTTAACTTGCACTTTTGCAAAGGGATATATGTTCATTTTAGGAATTTACAATTTAAAAGGTAAGCTTCCCCTGTACATAGAAGCCTTCTGTTACCTAACCACTGATCTACATTTGACAATCATTATACATTTAGATTTAATTAAAACTAGAAACCGCGGGCTGACCTGAACGAAAGGCACACGTCCTCTGTTGGATCTCACTGGAATCTGTATCGGGGGTATCAATCTACCTGTCTGCAGTCTGATATCAAAGGTGATGGATGATGGCCGGCCAATGCCAAAGTCAGCTATTTCTGAGGAGCTATCTGGTTCAGACTCAGTCTAGCACAAATCTGAATGTCACAGTCCCGCTCACATCAAAGGGCCCCTTTTGGATTCATTAATTCTCAGAGACGGTCCTCCCTATCAATTATAGCCATGATTAAAATGTTTTGGAGTTGTCTCGCTCCGACTTGGAATATTTTCACTGAAGGCGTAACTTCACAAGTACGGCTCCTTTCTTCAGAGAAATTAAATCCTTCAAATCTTCTTTCTGTTCTGTGCTTCAGAAAATAAAATACACTGCAACAATCATACTGGGACTGAAACCAATTTGTTTAATTGCTATGGCTGTAGGTATATTTAAGGAAAAACAGGGAGTGGGAGAACAACTACTTGTACAACGCTGCTTAAATTTACATCACGTAGAGGATGAAAAACTGGAGTATACAAGGGCTGTCAATTATTGGAAAAGTGCTTTAAGTTGCAGTGTGAACATGCTGATAGCTGCTGATGTGAGGCTTTGAAAGGAATAGCCAGAGTTGTTCTAATCTTTAAGGTATAGTAAGCAATTCTGGAGAAAGATAATTGATAGAGTATCATTCACAGGGTGACAGACTCAACAATCAGCTGTTGCCACCAACACAGGCTAGATTCTCAAAAAGCCTGAAAACAGACTCAAGAGGAGGTGCAGAAGTCAAGTTTTCTCGCAGACCACTTCAATAACAAAACGCCGAGAGGTTAGAGCAGAATGTGCCCAGTGACGCCAAAAATAAATCCAGTGTAAATCTAGTGTAGATAAATCAAGAATAAAAACTGGAATTGCCACGTAGAACTATTAATTTTCATCAGGCTTATTTTCATGAGTATTTTCAGTGTAATGTGAAAAGTGATGATGATGGATGAAATTGGTGAAAAGTTTTTGAAAAAAAATCCATATTCATGTAGTGTACTGACTGTTGACTGTTAAATTAAAAAAATTAACATTTTCTAAAATCATAGATCAATACAAAAACATCTGACTAATCCTTTTGTAGATGAATATTGTAATTAGTTTGTTAAATGAGTTTGAAAGAGAGAAATAAATCACAAATATGTAATCCATGTCTAATCCATCCAACTCAAATGTACCGTTGATTTGGAAAGGTTAGCTAATGTAAATGACAAAATGACTATTAGAAACGTGTATTCATATCCTCAAATAACGCGACACATTAAAATGTCTACAAACAGCAAACAATAAATTAACAAAGGGACTGCAGCCTGCAAGCACATCAGAAAGAAAAAGTAAATACTTGCAAATGTAAATAGAGCTTTGGTGCCACTAAGTGCCCCCCCACCCTTCCCTCCCCTCCCCCCTCCTCCCTCCTCCTCCCCAGTCAGAGACTAATTTTCCTCATCCATCCATTTCACTTGAAAGACCCTCTGAAGAATCTCTTTTGAGCTTGTTTGTGGCTGATGTTTGTGATGTTTATTTCTGCAGTGCACTGGCTCTGCCTCACAGTTGCTTCACCGAGAAGTGAAAATGAAATTGATTGATGACAACTCTGGCTGTACGTTGATGAAGGGTACGGCAATGTTGCTGATTGGCGCGGCCGTCTTTTTTCCCCTCCTTCCCCCCCTTTTTTACTCCCTCATCGTCGGCGTTATCGCTGTGATCTTTTTTTACAGCGGCGATACGGGCATCATCATGCGATGTTTCCCTTTGTGTACATCATTCCCGCCTCGTAAGCACGGAGAGCCAGGTGTGAGTCCGTGTGCTCCGAGCACTCTGTTTTGCTGAGACCTGTGCTTTGTGTATTGTTTAGCATCCAAACCAATTGCCGTTAACTAAATCCAATACCAGGAAGCACAATTAGTGAAGCTCGGCATTGCACCGCAGCAATTTCCATCTTTTCAAATGTCACTTTACCTCTACAGTAAGAGTCAGTGACGCCTGGTAAGCTGCATCACTAAAAACAGCATGCAAATGTGCAACAGTGCACCGCTGCTGTGCTGCTTTCTTTGCTTTTTTTTTATATCGTTACAGTCCAGAATCTTCAAACACAAAATGCTTATCCGGGGGAATCGGCGATCTGAAACATAACATGGTTTGCCAAGCCAGACAGCACATAACTGCTTAGTGTTTCACCGCATAGGTAGGCATCCCTCTGACCGTGACGCTGGGCCTGATTTCATCAAAACGGCCGCATCCCAGGGCGAGACAAAACAAGTTCTGAAGTGCACAGCTTCATGTTCAGAGCCGCAGCGAAACAGCACGAGCTCGGACAGTAAGGATGGCATCCTTTATCCCGCACTACAAAGGAGGATTTTTTTTTCACTCCTGTGTGTGTGGAGTGTCACGCCGTACCCAAACTGTCAAACTACACAGATTGAAGTCTTTTGTTTTTAGAAAACGAGACATCTTGAACAATCTTCCTCACTGTTGTGTGGTTCATCCTCAGCAGAACTAGCTGCATGCTGCTGCACAGAGAAAATTGCACAAGCAAATCCTCTGTTGCTTTATTAACTGCCTATTTTTCCATTTCTTATTTCTCTTCTAAATTCGAGTAACATCACCTTGTAAATACTGCTGTTTCACTGCCAAAGAAAAGCCTGTCAGGCACTGCTGTGTCACACATTAGTGCTCTTGTGGTTCTGGCAAACATCAGATCAAAATCCCCACAACTCCAATAACAGGAGACGAACCATTTCCTCCTCCGCCCCTCCCTCCTCCTTCATGTCCTTTACACCAGAAGTGTTCCTGAAGGCAAGCAATCAATAGAGCTCATGCTGAAAGGCTGTAAACCTGAAATAGTACCCATGACAAGCCCTTGAAGGTAATAGGTCAGATGTATTGATTGATCTGTTCATAAACACACATTTTAGGACGGCTTGCAGTGAAATGTTATGTCCATGTATAAAGCAAACAGCTGAAAATGTGCATGATTTATGTATGTCCAGGTAAAGATTTTAATGTCTCCCTGGCACTAATTTTACAGGAAATGTATCTTTGAAAGGTTTGCTGGCTGAGAAGACCTGCTGCATAAATCATACATGGCAACCTCAAGTTTCCGAAATTATATAGTGCCTTCTCAGCCAAACCGCAGTGCCAGCATCGTGATTCATACGTCACACCACATACCACTGTTTCACCTCTGCTGTCACATTGGTGGCGTCATGAGGATGTCTACGCCGTGGTAAAATGTTCGGCTATTGTGCAAACTGACATTTACTGCTCACTTAGTCACGTGATTTTTTTTAAATGCACGGCATCCATGGGAGAAGCAGACCTTTCTGGAAAAATAGCATTCCCTTTAAGAAAAAAAATGGCATTTTAATTCCTTAACAGATTCTATTTTCACTTTTTAGGGGCTGTATGAAAATTATTAGCAAGGGAGGGAAACAAAATGTTATGTTCACAATTATTAATATTCATTTTTGAGCCGACTTTAGACTACAGGTGTTGAAAGGTCACCTAACTCTGTCTCTTCCATCCTTGTAGAAGTATATATAAAAATGACAACACTGCTAATAATGTGCCGTTACATTATATTAATTCAGCAATAGCTTATGACAAGCTACATCGGGGGCGATCTGCCTGCTTAGACTGTGCTAGCCAGCACTAACGTTTGCG
>JBCAUF010000092.1:13471718-13481999 GCA_038406115.1 Haemulon aurolineatum
GGCCCATGTAAAACCCAACTTTACTTAGCTTCAACAGAGACAATACAAGATTTTAATTACAGATTAGGCAGCTAATCTAAAATAAGCGTCTCCTGGCTGTAGCTTCGTATTTAAGAGACAGGCGTGAGAACGATATCAATCTTTTCATCAAACTCTCAGCAAGAAAGCAAATAAGTGCATTTTCGCAAAATATCGAACTACTCCTTTACAAGGGCGTATGGTTATTGGAGTAAAATTTAAACACAGTGACACAGATGATTGATGATTCAAACCCATGGCTTTAAAAAAGAAAAAAAACTCTTTGTGAGTCCCCTCTTTGTTCTCTTAATCACAACTCCCATTTCAAGTGTCTTCCACCTCTTTAATTTGTACCGAAACCTTGTCACGACAAATAGATGAGTAAACGCTCCCTCTCTCTTTCACTTCAGACTTGTCCCAGTTTTACCCTAGAAGGAATCAATGAGGGATGTGCTTATGTGATAGGATGATTTCATAAATTTCGCACTGAATCACATGCTAATTGCTGCTTTATGCTCTTGCAAATGAACTGAGCAATTTGCGTTTGCAACACAATGTTCGCAAATTTGCTCCTCTAACAAGCACATCATTATTATGTTATTCTGTCCTCAATCTGATAACACTCGACAATTTCAGCTTTTGCAACTGACGCTGCCAAGATTAAAATATCCATTTTCCTGATTCGCCTCTTTTAAAGGCCATTTGTAAGTTTTTTTTTCCCCCCCTCTCACAACTCTATCTTTGGCGTCCCCTTCAGTGTCTTACATGATATCCAACTGCGTCCTTGCGGAGCTGATAAAGCTGTGGGACATCAAGGATCATCAAGGTGATGCCTAGTTACCGGGCCCTGGTGTTTCGCTTAAAACGGCGCGGTGACAAAGCCGAACTGACAGCTGAGAGTTGCAATTATTTCCAGGTTACTGAGAAATGTCACAGCCAAAAAATAAAAATAAAATTTAAAAAAAACAAAAAAAAAAAACAGTGGGGGTTTTACCAAAGGGACCACTGTTTAATCAGCCACGCTCACTTTGTGGACATATTTAGATCTTCTCCAAAGGATGGTGGTGCTGTGTTTTTTTAGTGGCAGCTATTCAATATGCTTTGCCTTTCCTAAAAAGCGATTGATGTGCCCCGCTCTGGTATTGTTTCTCTAGTGAAAAGAGGAATAAATAGCTGCCTTCGTGAGTGCCATCCTTCAATGTCTCTCAAGAGTGCTCACGCAAAGTGAAGAGGCAACTTTTTGTGCGAAACAGTATACATGCATGCAGATATGTGGGCAGGGTGTCCATAAGGTGTTGCGTGACGCCACGAAGCAGCCAGGCTGTTTTCTTGCCCAAAGTCACGATTGCTCAGAGGCGTGGACAGCGGGAGGGAGAGAGATCTCTGCATTCGCTTTCACTCTTTCAGATGTTGGTAATTGCTCTGAGATGGATGTCACTGCATGGTATTTAAATCGAAACACACAGGAAGACGTGGATATTTAGGGTAATACACTCATAGTCATCTACAGTCAATACAGTCTGTGCTTCCACAGGACTATCATCTGACTGTTCCTCCCGCCTGCCAGAGCCGGTGACTCACTGCCATTCACTTGTTCTCAGGACGCGCGCGGACAAAACTCTGCAGATTTGATTATCATTCTCGCAATGATCTGAGCTGCGGCGCAATTACTCGTCAGGAACTGTAATCACTCAGAGTCTAAGCGTGCATTTAATTACAGGAGTATTAACAAAAAATAATCGCTCTTGAACACCAGTCACACAGAATGAGATTTGGCGAAGGGACTCCGAGATGATTACTGCCTGTAAATCTAGCCATAAAATTGGGGGCTATTATGTCTCGTACTCAAATGGCTTGTTCAACAAAACTCTAATCGCATGCATAATTTTACACAGTTCATTACTGTAGTTCATTAAGATACGAGAGGTGCTTTTCAGAATGAAGGCTGCTCCAGCAGCATATAGTGTGCTGTGGAATATTCCCTGCATTGTAAATTACACATTCAGTGGCATTGTTAAATGAAGCCGCTGTAATCGCAGTGCAGTCGTTGCGTCGCAAATTGCCAGCTCCGTGTCTTGCATCACTTTGCTTGCGAAGGCACCCCATTGCTCTGTCTTGATGCTATCCCTCACATAACCCTGTAAACATCAATTAAAACAGTTACATAATTCATGCAAAACACAACCCTCCGCACGCACTGGTCATCACCGCCTCTTTGCCGCACGCGCTTTGTTTTCCCAGTTTTAGTTTCCCTCTCCCTCTCTCTCGGCGCCGATAACGTGTGACAACGCACGGCGCAGGGGGGCCCGCGCAGCAAGCAGGCGGCCGCCGGGAGGGGGAACCTTGCTGTCTCTCAAGCGGCCCCCGGCCTCTGGCAACCGCTGACCTCATAACAAGACACACACACACACACACACACACACACTCTCATACATACTAACCACCTAGTGTGTCAGCCGGAACAGTTGCGGCAACCCAGGGAGCTTGTCCGACATGCTGAGTCGACAACAAGGGGAGCTCAAGTGGCGGACAGGACAGCGGGCCCCAGGGTGTTTTTTTTTTTTTTTCTTCTTTTTTTTCCTTTGCCCACAATGTACCTACGTCACCGCAACAACCGCGTGGTCCTGTCAGGTCGGGCAGATAAAACGAGGAGGCGAGCGAGGAAACAACGCGTAAGCTCATAAGAGCTGCTGAGTGTTAGTGACTGGACACGCAGGAAAACAATGAGCAAAGCCTGCTCCTGCCAGTGTTCCTGCCCTTTATCTGGAGCGCGCATGCAGATCAGAGCGGAAATAAAGTTGTCGAGCCAGATTGATGTGTTGCCTTCCTGTCAGCTGGAGACGTGCGGCAGCTTTCTTCGGTTATTGATCTCAGAGCGTCAAGTGAGGCCTTCATCTGCAGTAAATGCTGTATGTTTGAATGATGGGAAGAGAAAGGGGAAGGGGGGTTGCATTTTATCTGAACTCATGATGTTGTACTTACAGGGCTCCACAGCCACCTGGGAACATTTGCTCATTAACATTTAATGGCCTTCACATTAAAATACTTCACATTCAATCCCACACTCAGCTTTTTTTGGGACGGGACTAAAACGAGACCGCGAGTGGCCAGACTATAAATAACCGCCGCGCAGAAGGAGGAAAAAACAAAAGCAAAGCTCCTTCCAGCTACAGGAATCGACAATGATAAGTCCACCAGCAGTCATTTGTCTTCTGTCTGAATTGGTGTTGAAGCCTCCTTCCCGTTCTTATCACACTTGGCAGTTTGCGTTATGTTTATATGCAGTTATACAGTGAGTGCCCTTCTCCCTGACAGCCGGGCGGCTCCCGAGCACGGCGCGTATATTTCAAGAGAGGGTGCCCTCGTGGCGGCTCAGAGGCTTAATGTCAAGGGGGGTGGGGTTGGGGGGGTGTGGTGGTGTTTCCCCCCGGAGATTACCTTTGGTTTAATCAGACGCAAAATGTGCTCGTGCTGATTGATTGCATGAATGAGAACACACATGCAACCGAACAGCGGCGTGGGGGCTTTTGGGACACACTAAGGTACATATGATAGTCCTCTTTAATCTAACACTAAATCCTCATGCCGGGAACAGATTTCTGAAACGCCTCCTGTTCCAAACCTCTTGAATCTGTGGAATAATAATGGGCTTTATTATCACCGCAGCACTTCGCAGGAAGTTAAATGGCAGCAATTCATTTGCAACTTTTGTTGTCAAAAAAAACCTGGAATTATGCCTCAATCCAAATGCTTTTCTTTTTTCTTTTTTGTCACATCCTAGATTAAATGACTCACCGAAGCTATTCAGGTTTTCAAGTGGCATCCAGTCCACAGCATCATTGTGCACTAATGCAGCAAGCTCCGGAGTGACTGAGCGACCAGAAACCGTGCCGCTTTGCAGTGCGTCATTCAGATAAACAAAGCTCCTCAGCCGTCGTGCCGTGTATTCTTTGAATTGCGGTGACTTTTATGATACCCGGTGACTAAAGACTTGCTATTACCTGCAATCAGCCGTTCATTAAGTAACTACTGGCCTCACTTTGCGTAAAGATTACAGGGCTGAGAGAGCGCGCATCGCTCGTCTCTCAAGCCATTTCCTGCTCTTAAAAGGCATTTGCTGGAAACTGCCGCAGTGAATCAGAGAGGGCAACAACAAGAGGCAGCGGGATTGTGATGTAGCCGCTTTCCCACCCTGCACACGTTCAATAATAGGTTGAATCAATACCCTCTCACATTTTCTTTGTAAGACATCGCCTTACACAGAGCCGCGTTTGATCCGTTAACAATTAACCGAGTTTAGCAAAACCAGGTATCCGGTTTGAGGACGGGCCGAGCGGACGGACGGACACGGGCGATGACAGATGAGCGATCCGGAGCCGTTTGAAGCGGGGAGTACATCAGACGGTGGACCATCGTCTCCACGGGTCAAGGCAGGGTGAACCTTTATCTAAAGTGATGACTCAAAGCGCACTGTCTGGCCAAGGCCGATGTGCTCATATGAACCATCCACAAATTCTATCGTATCCTCTGATGCATCGTCTCACACGCTGTGGACCGCACACACACGCAAAGGTGAACAAAGACATTTGGATTTTTTTTTTTTTTTTTTGGTTCAACAGACGACACTGACAGAGAAACAATGTTGCAAGATACAATGGATCTAATTGGTTGGAACGAGTGTGGTGATGTTTATTTTGGCCTGGTTTCCGTCTTTGTTAATCCCTCAGTCTTGGCTTAATCGTTTCCTTGAAAGAATTTTCACACTTTCACATGTGTGTTTTTTCCCATTCTCCTCTCTAAGCCGCCAATCTGCGGAGCACGGCGAGAGCCAGCCACCGGCTCTCAAGTATGCTTTCAGGGACCTGCATGGTTGTTTTCATTCATCTTCCTTGTTTTGTTTTTGTCAGATTGTGTGCTGTTAAATGATACAGTCTGCTCTTATGTAGAGAATCGGCAGCATAATGAGGCATCATTAGCCGGTTTGTTTCCCTTGACAGTTCGGGCCACGAACCGTTTTCACAAAGCCTCCTCCACAAAACTAGGTGTTGCGAAATTATAAGGTGAACATACAGCAATCAAGAAATCAAACTTTCAAATACGAGAAAGTGCAACTATGATGCAATTACAATATGTCTGCAACATAAAAACAGATTGTGAGATGCTAATCACAGGCATTTTACACCACATAAAACAATAGATAATCAGAATCTAAATGTGATAATGAGGCAATCTGAAGAAATCTAATGAATTATGGCATTATGTCGTGCATGATCTGTGGCCGCTTTTAAAAACCACCTACAGTATATCGGCGCCACACGCCGGGACGCGGTGCAGTGGGCGAGGGACGGTGATAATACCCGAGGTGTGATCAGACCATGTTCCTGCCAAATAAAAGTGACAGGAGGAGACAGTAATCCCCGCTCGTCCCCGCTGCAGTTTGCGACTGTAATCTCAGATTAATGTCCAGGAGATGTCCTTTACGAGGCGATCGCACACTCGGGCAGATGTCGCCGCGCGTCGGAGTCACGTGCCGCACCGGAGCGAGCGAGCGGAGAGATGAATGAGCGCTCACGTTCTCCGGCGTTCCCAAATCTGTTCACCTGAGGGAGCAATGTCAGGAGGCCGCCTTGTCAAAGACAGAAGGCTTTGTCTTCTTTCCATAAGTATTGAAATCACTGAGGAATAGATATTTTTTCTTAACCAGTTTTGTTGGTGGGTCCATGTGGATTTCCTGTAAGCCACTCCTGAGCTTAAAGAAGCAGAAATGAAGAACACTTTCCCCATTTTTATTTGTTACATTTTATTTTATTTTCGTTTTAGTTCTGCTTGGTGCAGGTGAAATGATGCGGATGAGTGACATTATGTGGTGTGGGAATTCAGTCGTCTGAAATCTGTTTTCCTCTTTTCAGAAGACCTCTCATTCTTCTGTAATTGCTTCATTTTCTAAACTTTGGTGTCTGTTGATGTTTTCAGGCGGTGCGATTTCAATAATTGTTTTTCAAAGTTTATCCTTTTATCGCGCTGCACTCCATTCATTTTGCAGATGTTTGTGGACAAAAGGACCCACAGTTTTCCCTTACATATGCATTTACATCATTAAGGAGGAGCTCTGGGACACTTATTCTCACACTTATACTCTGGAACGTCATTCTTCAGACTCAAATGAATTACATTCAATGATTGTATTGACGCATTCATTAAGGTTTTTAAAGCAGCTGTAAGAGATAATCAGGAATACTCGTTATTTTGTTTTTCCTCTTATGCCGAGTGAGCAGTGAAACGGTTAAATACTTACAGCTGTACTGGACAGCAGCAAAGCCTTGAACAATGACTTAATGCACTCCACCGAGGCTGCTTCACATCCCTCTAATGGATCATTTTTCACCTGGCACCTCGGCTCTCTTAAGATCAACTGAGAGGGATCAGCTCTATCGATTCCTTTCCTCTACACCAATCCGGATCAATAAGGATTCCTGCATTATAAACCACCGAGCCCATTTCCAGTGCCGCCGCTCCTCGTCATGATCTCACTCATGTCATTTGGAATTGCATAATGAATTACGCTGATTGCCTCACTGCCAGCGTGGGAGGCAGCTGCGTGTGGAGGTATATTTTGAGCGATGCCACACCTCAAAGTTGATGCCTTCCCCATCCTAATTAAAGGTAGAATTATGATAAGAGCCTTATGATGTCCATCTTTAGCCTCGGCCGTGGCGCGTTTAATGACAATCATTCTTGCGAGTTTTCTTCATCAACGGCCAGATCTATTCCCCCGGGCGCACACACGCCGGCAGACGATCCACTGGCATGTTAAAAAAAAGAAGCAGCTGGAAGTCTGCGAGATTGTTAAAACCTGCGGGGGTAAAAAAAAAAAAAAAAAAAAAAAAAATGCATGCATGCGCGCCATCAGTATGCAATACATCAAAAGACGCCGAGATGCCTCGATGATGCGCTCACTGGCATGATCAAAACAGCGTGCTTAAAATGCAAAGTCTCACCGCGATGGCTGAGATGGGAGCGGAGCACTAATACAAACAACAATCTTGGAGGGGGGGAAAAAACAAAGGCGGGAGCCGAACTCACCGAGTGGCACGCCTTCAGAGGAAATATGAATATTGTCATCGCGATAATGACCCCTTTAGCTCAAATTCAACCTCCATCCATGCACTCACCGGGAAGAAAAAAGATAACCCGTTTCCAGCGTGATCAGATATCGTAACTGGTAAGATGAAAAAAGGAGGCAATTATTTATACTGCTTGTTGACACCGGCATCAGACACTTGCAGGAGGTGCTTTGGTGTCAGATCTCACTGGGAACTGTGGTGATGGTGGTGGTGGTGGGCTGGAGGGGGAGAATACATTCTCAGTTTTACCTGCGGCACTTCCACTCCCTTTATTATGCGAGGCGGCACGGGGTTAACGGCGCAGGGAGGCCTCTACGCCTGTGAGGATTATTGGCAATACGCTCCCACAAAACAGCTGTGGAAGGCAAATAATTGTCTTAAGGTGAATAACAATACCATGTTATCCCGGAAAAAAACAGGAGGGGGGGGGGCGGGTTTAATACAAACCAAATAGAGCTTATTTCTCCAACCTATGTTTCATTTATGAGATGCTCATATGAAGCCTGTTACTTTCAGTTTATATTCATGGCTTATGCGCAAAATTGCGAGGGGGTAAAGGGATTTAGCAGAATGCACGAGGAAATGAACAGGGGTTGCAGGGCCATGCCAATATGCTTATAACACAGTAGTACAAGGACTCTCCCCTGAGTGAGTCTGGATTTTGTGAATGAAACCCCCCTCTTTATCTATTCTGCTCGGGCTGCCGATCAGTAAATGCCGCCCGGGGCGAAGCCCTCTCTGCAGCGCGCAAAAGATTCAAACGCATTTGCAAATGAGCCTGTTTCTCCGACCCAAATAGGGCGAGATGTGCGGAGCCAGAGGTAAAGCATATTAGAGTGGCCTCACTCGGTCATTACTCGGCGGTGGCGCGGCAGCATCGCCTCGGGTTAGTAACCGAGCGGAGCGGCCCCGTGACATTGAGACAAAGAGCTCGTGTTTCTCGCCACGCCAGGGCCACGCTGGGCCTGTTTGTGACTCATGTTAGGTCAAACAGACACCGTGTACCGAGGCGTAGGAGCTGTCTGGCGGGTCGGGCCGTCAGAATCAGCAGGGGACTCGCCAAATCTCCGCGAGCTGCGACCGCAGATAGGGGCCGGCTCGATGCAGTTTATCAGTTATTGGTCACGGAACATTTGATTTCTTTGACAAACAACGACCACGACCGCTCGTCTTGTTAACGATTGCAATTACTGCACATCAGAATTATTATGCTCGATTGGTTTGGATTGGTTTCTCAAGAATCTTTTAGACCTTCATGTTTTGATTCAGTCTGACCCCAGTCTGTGCATGTAGGTATCATTAATCATTTATTATTCTCCATGGACACTTTACTTCTGTGTATGCTCTTAACTTCCAGTTATGTTTGAGTTAATCTCCGCGCCTTATCTGCTATGCCCCCACACTCTCATGCATGCGCTATAATTAGCACCTAATGGAGATGATGTGATTAGTAATTGCACAAATTAGTGGAGCCCTGAATCTTGAATTACCCCTTTTTTAATGGCCTTAAACCTGATGTTGTTAATCAGGATTTACAGTGTATATATCTATATATATCACACAAACACAGACTTAGACAGAATCAATAATTCATCCAGGAGTTATGTGCATCATTTTAGCCCTTTCTGAACTGTTGTTGTTCACTGGCTCCAGATTAGCCAAGTTATCCATTGGTATAACGCCACAAAATGAAAAACAAACACAAAGGATACGTTACACGGTGATTATCAATGTGAACATAGCTTATAAAACCAATATCTGAGACAGACTCATGTCTCTGACTGAATGCTGACTCAATGAGCTTAAACAAAGAGCTTTTTTTATTTCATTTGTCAGTGTTCACCTGGTGCGTCGAGGCCTAATCCTGTTTACACATTGAAAATCCCTGCTCCTCTCGCTGTTTGATCTGGTTTCTGCCTTGAGCCACATGCTCTAGTTTTGACACCCTTGCCTACCTAGCGTTTCCCTTCTGTGCCAGCCAAAGAAGGAAAAAAAAGGGTCAATTGAAGAAAATGAAGAAAATTGCAATTTAAATATTCATAAGACTCTTTGTCTTTTCCCCTCCCATCTGTGTCAGAGGGAGATCATGCTATTCCGCCGTGGATTTTGGCAATTACCTCTCATTGTAACCTCCCCATGTCCAAAGTCACCCCTGTGCTCTTGAGAGGCACGGGTAACCTTAACATAATTGTGAGGTTAGGCGAGGATGCCGGCAGATTGGATACTGCTGAAGCTGACATCGTTTCACTGTTGTTGAATAGCAGCACACCCTCTGCATTGTCTACTGCGAATTAATCCTAATGCCATGGCTGTGCAGTCTGAAAAAGATTACATTGTATAATTGCATGTCTAGCACTGGCAAAATGAGCCATTGTGAATGCCAAGCAAAGGGTCCCGATGAGTGGGGGCGAAAATGATTTTGTTTTGTCGTGCCGGTTATCTCCGGATGTTGCTTTTTTGGATGTTCCTTACTTTTTTAGAGAAAGAAAATTTGGGCCGGTCCCCCAAAAAAGGTACCTTTTGGCCAATTTAATCATTTTAAAATATGGCGTACCCAACTCTGTGTAGTGACAGCAGTGCCATCAGGGTCTACATAGCTCAGACAGGATCTTGGCAAGGGGCTTCAGTTAAAGGCCAACACTCTGCCAGCTCTGTCACACTATCATTCCAGTACGGACCATAGGGAGCCCGCTCCCCGGTGTCTCTGTTCTCTGAGTGCCAATTATGCCATCCAATTGAATTATGCCCCTGAGTGGTATTATTAGCAGTTGTTGAGGGATCCAAACATTTGTATTCATTAAGGCTTGTTCACAGGAATGATTGAATGACCGGCCTGGGCTAATTAACATATGAATAAAGACAATGCGTGGCGAATTTAAATGTTTATTAGCTCCCCGCACTGCCAAAAAAAAAAAAAAATTGCCACTTTTTGGTGCACTTGTTTCCTCTCTGTGCAAATGCAAAGTAATCTCGGCCCTGGTGCCGCCGAGTTCAGCACAAGTGCCACTCGGCGCGTCTCGCTCTCCGTTTCAAGTGGTAGCCAGCCACCACGCGGCGCAACATTCAGCTTCACGATGCCGTGGAATCAAAGAGCCGCCGACTGGTCCGAACCGGCGCCGCAGCGGCTGATGTATTCCCC